>WAAE01004326.1:185052-235764 GCA_013400495.1 Nicator chloris
GGCGCGCCGCGGCGGCAGGGCGCGGCTCCTGCGGGGGAGGGGGGGATGCTCTCCATGCCGCTGGAAAACGCGAGGTAACAACAGCCCGGGCACCTGTCCCCCGGGAGAGAGAGCAGGGCAGGCACTGCTAGCGTACACCAGCTCTCCGTGATGCAGTGACCTACTTCAGCCGCCCCCCCCCCGGCAGACTGCAGGTGCGGGCAGCGCCGGGGCAACGCCGAGCGGCGGCTCCTTCTCGCCCCTCCCGCAGCCCCGCGCCGTGCCGTGCCGGGCTGGGCTGNAGCCGCGCCGAGCCCCTTTCGGGCGGCGGTGCCTCTCCCCGGTTCCCCTTATTTTCTCCCCACGCTGTTTCAGAGGCAGAGGGGAGCGCTGACTCCGGCCGGCAGGGACGGGTTGAGGCACACTGACAACAGGGATAACTTTACCGTTCGTTTTCGTTTTTATTTTCTTTCTTTCTTTTATACACACACACACACACACACACACACACACACACACACACATATAAAGTCTATAATATATAATATATATGTATATATAAAAAAATATCTATTCATCTTTAAAATAATGGAAACTGTTTCAAAAATACCCTGTGCTCATGTGCCGACCTCACTCATCAGTACATAATTAATCCGATCTCTGGTTAGGATACTAAAACAGCCCTAGGTCCCACCCACCCTCCCTTTTTTTCTCTGATCAATGAAATTAAAAATATGTTCTGTGTTCTCTTGATTTTTTTTTTTCTCTAAACTTTTGGGACAGCGAGAACACCCAGTGTAGGTAGCAGACCTAGGAGACAGTGGCCGTAGTACTGGCTGAAGGAAAAGAGAGGTGTTTTCTTACCCATTGCTGTTTTAGCCATGCTGGGATGTGCAGCTCTCAGAGGCGGTGAAGGCAAAGGGGTCCAGCTACAGCAGTGGAGAGAGGGAGAGAAGACTGAATAAGGCACTGAGTCAGCAGAGTGGGGCTGTGCAAGAGA
The DNA here is from genome assembly GCA_013400495.1 of Nicator chloris. Classification (NCBI taxonomy): domain Eukaryota; kingdom Metazoa; phylum Chordata; class Aves; order Passeriformes; family Pycnonotidae; genus Nicator; species Nicator chloris. The sequence continues at coordinate 186,032 of WAAE01004326.1, forward strand.
AGGAGCAAGAGGCAGGAGCCCATGAATAATTATCACTCCTCTACCCAAGCAGATTGGCTCGAGAGGTCCCCTGACATGACTCCTGCAGAGCCAGAATCTCTGGGCATTAAATATTGATCCACCAATGGTGCTGGAGTACAAAGTGCCAGAATGCAGTTTGAAATGGAAATCAGTCCTTGGATGCTTCTCCCCCCTCGGTCTGGCATTAATAGTACGTTCCATGTCAAATGTTTTATGTCTTGCATGAAAAAAGCCTATTGGTGTTGAAGGCTCTGCTGTTGCTACCTGTAAAACATGCACAAATTCATTTTAACATATTTCATTCCAAAGATACAACAAGAAGAGGGACCATTGCAAGGGATTTCCTCGACCATTTCAGTAACACAGCTGCTCAGATTATTTTTTCCTCCTGCAAGGGTACACAGATATCCTATACAATTGTTTTATACTGAATGTTTCTGCATTTTTGTACCTGTTTTACTGTCCCCAGACCTAATGTTGGTCATGTCAAACTTTTCTTAACCTTGGGAAATGGCAGCTGGACTTCCTTACACTCTCAAAGGGCTCTGGAAATCCCAGAACAGGATAAATGTGGACAGAAGTCAGTAACTACTTCCCTGATGCACTATGCTAAGTGTCACCGGGAAGATGTAAGCTTGGTTCCCTTGATAAAGTGTGCATGATGGGATCTGACATGGTCATTACATGAAAGGGGATGGACATGTTCTAAGAATTCCCTACATTAATTCTAAGAATTCTCTATCCCTGACAAGAGGAAAGCCAGTAACATAACTGGCAGCCACTAAATAAATATGGTGGAGGTTAATTGAAAGACTGCCAGAAACACGGCAGTGATGGGACCTCTTTGTACACCTCATAGGCTTGGAAGCCGTTGCTGGCCTAGAGGAGCCAATATCCAAGGCCTTGGCACAAAGAGAAGGATGCTGCACCTTTACCTTCTCATCTCCCTGTCCAGCTGGAGCTCATTCGCCTCTCCCAGGGGATAACCAGCTTTATGGTTAAGAGCTTTCAGGTATACCAGACTCCCACACTGCTTCCAGACAGACAGGGCACAGGGCAAATTTTGAGCTTGCAATTTGGAGGACACTACCTGTAGATGTGTTTCACGGTGTATGTATGGGTGGGTGGGAAAAGCAGGGCATTGGCACCGTTGTTCTTCCTTGTGTGGGGCTGTTTGCTGCTGCACAGCCCACACTGCGTGCCACCACTGACTGTGATGCTCTCACTCTGTGTGTGCTTCCCTAGAACATGTACCCCATCATTCTATGCTTGTCAAGCTTCCTTGAAGTCAGTGAAGAGCATCTTTGAATGAAGCATCACCTGCAGCATAAGGCTAGCTTCCTCTTTTGAGACACTAATGAAGACACTAAACACTAATCTAGGTTGTTTCTTTAAATGAGAATAGTAAAGTCTAGAAGTCAGTCTGGGGAGAGAAACATCCCCGTGCTCAGACACCAGCATGTGAGCCGAGGCGGGGCAGATGCCGTGATGGCTCCCTGCCGAGGTGCAGGCAGAGGGGATGAGAACAGGTGGATCGGGATGCAGGGCCGATCCACCCTCCTGAGAGGTCCTGCCCGCGGGGAAAGGAGGAAGGCGACCCCGGGAACCGCTGGCTTTCTAGGGTGTTTCACTTCTGGGCGTTCGGTTCTGTGGCTGCGTAGGGGCGTTGATGAGCAGGGGACAGGACTGCGACTGTAGTGAGAGGAGCTTATTCCCGAAAAGAAATGGTGAGCAACGACGCCCCGCTGCGCACACGAGGGCGGCCTCGCCCCAGCCGGGGGCCCCGCCAAGCCTCCCCTGCCGGGCAGGGCGGCCCCTCCCCGGGCGGGGCGGGCCGAGGGTGCCCGGGCGCTCTCCGTGGTGCTGGAGGTGGCGGCGCTGCCGGGGCCGCTGCAGCCCGAGCGGGGCGGGCAGGATGGGGGACGGGCAGGCAAGGTGGGGCCGGAAGGGGGTCGGACGGGGGGGCGGGAGACAGGCATGGCGGCAGGGACGGACGAGGAGGGAGCAGGCAGGATATGTGGATACGAGGATAGGTGCGGCTGATCCCGTCCCTGCGGAGCGGTGAGGGTCTCCTTGCCAGCCCCGCCTGCCCCTCCTTCCCGGCATGGGGTGGCACCGGCAGTCGGCTTGGCTTGGCTCCGCGGGGCTCAGCTGCCCGGGGAGGGGCGTGACACCGGGGCTGCGATGACACAGAGCATCTCTGCTCGGCTTCCCATCCCCCGACCGGCACACCCAGTAGGCAGCGCACCCGCCCCGGCGTCTGTCTCTTCTATTTAGTTGGTTTTCCTGTTCTCCGAGCTGAAGCAGCGGCACGGCCGGCCGGCAGAGTGGGGAGGTTCCCCCGCCCTTGCGGGAGGGACCCCGCTTCCCGCTTCCCTGCTGCCGCCGCAGTGGCAGCCGCGCTTCCCCGCTCCCCTCGCCGCCGGAACGGCGCCTCTGCCCCATCCCCGGGTGCCCCAGGCCGGGCCTGGGACTCCCCGCAGCCCTTTTCGAGGGAGCCGGCGCGGATTGTCGGGCCTGGGGGACCTGGGACGCGGACGATGACAGTTCGGGTCTCCCAGGAAGCAGTTCCCGGGCTCCTGGGGCGGGGAGTGCCGAGAAAGAGGCGCAAGAAATTGGTTGGCAATCACTGTCATGTCACATCTTGGCATGTACAGGAGCAGTTACCAGACACCTCATACATCATTGCTGTTCCGCTGACTGCCGCTTCTTCATGTGTTTCACATAAATTTTACGAGAGCATGAATTAAACTCCAGCATGTCATAGCAAGGCTAGGACTTATTTTTTTTTTTCCACAGTTTAGGCCTTTTCTTGATTGACCTTAAAATGCGTTTACAGGCCAGGCTGCCTCCAGGTCTGTAAAGATGTGCTACTGAGCAGAACACTCCTGAATTGCTTCTAAATAGAACTGTGGCATCCATCCCATTTTTGTTGGACATTTATCTGGCCATGGCCAGATCATTGAAAACCTTGAACCTTTTGTTCATTTCCCCATTTGTTCTTTTCTCCGTTCGTTAGGAAAGATTTTACTTTTTACCTCATTGCAGACAAGGGAGAAGGGGAGGTGGTACTGGAAAGAAAAATGTTTGTGCAGCACTTTGAAGACAATTGCTGCTAAGTAAATGAACCGCATTGGCACTGAAATGTGAATCACAGAGATGGGAATAAGTCATGAATCTCTTTTTCTCTGCCTGTGCTATGTGTTTCCGCTGCATAGGCTGGGAGGCTTTGCCACCTTTTTAGCTTTCTTAAATAATCTGAAAAGTCAGCTTTTTTCTTACTGAATTTTGGAAGAATTGTTTACACTTAGCCTTTGTCATTAGGAAATGTAATGGACCTTATTTAAAGGAGCTGATTTTTCTTCCTATTTGTTCACTTCTACTCCTTCTTTAGGCCTTCAAGAGTGATTTCTCTTTGTGTCTATGAAATTTTAGAAAATTACTTAGTAATTAGTTCATTATGAGTTTGTTTACATCTCTATTACTTTCATGTCCTCACCAAAACTTATGATAAAAGATATTGTTCAGACTGTATGATGAAATCTTCAAAACTCAAAGAAGAATGGTGCCTATACAATCTTACTCTTCCAATGCATTTATATAATAATAGAGTTTTAGATTATACACTCGCTATTTTTTTTCTCTCTACATACATAACAAGATGGATGGTACTCCCTTTTTGTGCACTATTTGATATTTTATTTTCATTTTGTTCTCATAAAAAAGAACCTTGACACAGTCCTCTGTGTCCTTGAAAGCATGGGTACAATAAAGATTTTCTTGCAGGAGTGTTTGCCAGAATATTTTCCTAATATGAATGAAAAAAATCTTTTGTCTTGCCTTAGTCTTCACAGCAGGTTAACCACAGATTAGAAGGTGTTAGCACAGTTTGTGTTAGAAGCATATCATAAAAGGTGTAGCATAGTAAGCAGATAAGCAAGCATATTTTAATGTGAAATGTAGAGAGAGAAGACTCCAAATATACGCATGTGTGGTTTTTCATAATCTTTGTAACATTTGGGAATTTTTGGTAACTTTTTCTGAAATTTTCTGTAGAACTGTATAAATATACGAAGCAGATGAAAAATTAGCTGTGTACTTAAAGCACAGGGAGAAAGGAAGAGCAGAAAACTATAAGTATGTATGACTGTGTCTTGTATCTGAAGAGTGGTGACCATTTTCTTCTTGAATGTTATCTTTCTTATCCTTTCATTTCCCGATGTAACGTTCGTGCTATGAAGCAGAACTGGTATGCTCCCATTAGCATTTCTCTGCTTCTGAAACTGTGCTTTTTGTGCTGACATAGCCTATCTAAAAATCATGTAAAGAAGCGTGGTAGCAGCTTGATAAGCCAGCTGCAGACAATATCACCATTAGTGATTTCGGTTGCTGCTTGTTCCACACACATGTTGGAGTGAGGCAGCTTTAGAGCCCGCCTGGTTTCATGCAGGCTTTTATACTTGCACATGGGGCTCCTTTCAGCAGCATTCAGGATCACCGTGGGGAAGCTGAATAATGGTATTATGGCATTTGCAGATTTATTTTTTTTATTTTCATAGAAATGTGTAAGCAATGGCTTAATGCTAGCACGGGTATTGTACATAATGAGATCTCCCTCGACAACCCTGTCCATGAGATGTGAGCTAGAGCTGTGCAAGGCCAAATGATGGGATTGACTTGGTTGCAGCTAGATCTGTGCTGTGCCAAAAATACATAAACCATAGGCCTGGTGGGCAAAGACTGGGCAAATTGAGGTGGAAACCAATTACATCATTCTGAATGAAGATAGCATGTGCATGAGACCCTGAGAACTCTTGTGTGGAATTAAACCAAGGGGGTATCTATCCAGTAGCATGTAAATTGCATATCCTTCCCTTCCAAGGCCCAGCCAGATAGCAGAATTTTCTAGTCAGTGACATTCTCACCTTGGATGAACCCCTCATCATCAGCTCTTGGACAGGGCAGCTCGGAGGGGAATCCTAGTGCCTGTGGAACAGTTTTGGTTTTCTGATCCTGACCCATCTTTGTGTTAGCCACCACTGGGCAGGCTCCCCACATCTTTGCATGTGTTCAGTGTGTTCACAGAAGTGCTGTTAGAGATGCTCAGCCTGATGTCTACATGTGAATCCTTACATTTGTAATTCTTTGACTCTCCCCTGCCTTCTTGCTTCCACTTCCATATTCCCTTGCTTAAAAAAAAAAAAAAATCCCTAATTTCTTTCTTCTTTGGTTTACTCTTCACAGGAAAAGTCTTATTTTTTATTTTTGGAAAGAGATGAGCTGACACTTGTCTTTGAAGTGGGAAACCATTTAGGAAGAGCAGCCACAAGCACAGGCCAAGGAGAAGCAGCAAAGAGCAAGCTCCTGTTATTCTCCCAGTATATGCACTTTGAAGCCTTCCTGCAATCTCTACACATTTAGTAACCTACCCTCTAGCAGTGCAGCTTCTCTTTGTCATCACTGGCTGCAGGTAGACTCTGGGGGAAGGCTGACAGTAGGAAAAGCACATGAAGAACTTCCCTAGGGATCATTCCAGCCAGTGAATGCTCTCAGGAATGCCTGAGCCTGATACAATTTTGATACTCAGTAACCCTTGACCAGTCTTTTTCCTTCTATGGTATCCACAGTGTCTCATGGAAATCTGTGCCACAGAGCAGCTCCTTGCTGTGTGAAGAAACATCTTCCTTGATTTATATTGAGCATGTGTCCTACCAAGACCTGTTGTGTTTATCTTGGTGTGGGATACTAAGTCTTCTTTCAGCCCTAGAATCATAGGGTCATTCCCTCTTTAAAGTAAAAGTTAATGGAGGGAAGAATACTGGATCCAACCATACTTTTAAAATGGGAGAAATAGATGATACAGAAGGACTTCGATTAGGCTGATGGGGAACAACACCATCTGCTGCACCTCAGAGGTTCACAGTGAAATTTTCCTTTTCACTTCAACAGAAGTGCTGATGTCAAGAATCAGCAGATCTAAAGCACAAGTCATTCCAAGACCAAGAGGCCTAGTTGGAAAGTGTCCTCCAAGCGCCCTGTCCAACTGAGGCATATCCTGACATGGTTCTGATTTACTTTCCTGACTGTGATTTCCTGAGCAGCAAAATGCCTCGTTAGGTGAAGTCAACAACAAAATCATGCTGTAAAGTGCCTAATTCTCTTTGCTCTGCCTCCCTTATTGCTTGCTGTGAGAAAGTACTGACCTATTTTAACTTTCTTTTGGTCTTTTTTGAATTGACTAAATTTCTTGTTACTGTTGGCTGGTTATCAGCTGTTTCATCACAGCCTTTTCTCACATGCCTTGGAGAAGACCAACAGACCTTTTGCTGCTCCAAATGTATTCTGGACAATTTTTCTCTATGTAATCATGCATATTCACAGATATATTTGTTTTAGGACAATAAGTGTTATATTATTGTTAGCTGTCAAATAAAGATACGGTTCTTGATACCAGGCACATCATCTACTCTTTCTGCAACTAAAACTTATTTTGACTTAGTGATTTAGCATGCAAAACAACAGATGATGGCAAAGTAAAAATATGCTGAGGTTAGATAAAACAGACTTCGAAGATATTAGCTGAAAGCTTAGTGTGAAATTCACACTTAGAAGGAAACAGTAGCAAAATCACTCTGAAAATGAAGTGTAAGAGAACTTTTTTAGTTCTAGTCTTGCTCTTAGTACCTTAAAATGTTTACAGGAAATTTCATTTAACAACTGTTTTTGCTTATGGGTTTGCCAGACTTCATTATCTCAGTCTAATATTTTTAGTGTTGCTTGCCCCTTATTCTTTTTAGCAATGTCAGTGGACTGAGAGCTGGTCAGGGAGATAGGAAAGTGGGATGAACAAAATGCTAATTATGAAGAACAGACAGACAGGGTAACAAGTGGAATAATGAGAGAAAATGGGTACTGGCTGGACAAAGAAAATGCAATGAAGAAGCCTTTGGGAGAACGGGTAATTAGGGTCACAGAAGCAGACAAGGGAGAGTTGTGTTGTGAGACAGGGCATGGCATGTGTTTGCTGAAGAGATGAAGAACAGGGATTTGTGGCATAGTGTGGGGAGGTGGTTGCTTGGCAACCTTAATTTGGTCCCCTTATTATACATGGGTGATCACATACTGTTTTTATGCAGGGTTTCTGTCTCTGTGCAGGGTGGAGCTGCTCTGGGGATGTACTGGGGCTGTGCAGGAGAGATGAGTGATGCCCGTGTGGATCCTGTTTCCCTTATTGCTTGAGCTGGGAAGTCAATAATGAACAGTGGGAGGAGAAAGAAAGGTCATGCAACCGTAATAATGCACTGTTGCACAAAAGATACCTTTCCTATGTAGTGCTAATATAGATGCTTAAACCAGTTCTATGTGGAACCTCTAATGGTGTAATAGTTTCTAATTATCTAATTTTTAATGGCCCCTTTTAGAGCCCTAAATCCAATTTTCTCAGCAATCACACCTGCAAGTGATGTTGCAATGTCTGTGTTTGAAATATTTTTAAATAATTTTATGTTACATCTATGATGCCTCAGAAATAAGATCTAAAATCAGTGAATACCTCTGCCTTTAATTATTTTGTGCCTCCTTGCCCTATATTTTAAACAGCAGTAGTACCTTTGTTTCTGTGAATTTTTGTGAATTAATTTGAATTTGTGTAGCACTCAGATGTTGAAGTGATGAGCAGCATTGAGAAGCTCTGGAGGAAATTAATATTTCTGGCATCATAAGGCAATTGAATAATGAGCAGCAAACAAAGCACAGGCCATAAGTGAGTTATGAGGTGAAAGCAAAGTATTGATTAGCTGTTTGGTGAATATAGCGTAGTGGTCATATGCAAAAATAGCAGTTAAAGACTGTGACATAGATACAGGAAGTTATAATCACCCTTGTACTGGGTAGACTTCCAGGAGGGGGGTTAAAAGATTAAAAGGTGTACTGATGACCCATGTGCTGCTTTCTTTCTCTAGGCAGGGTCGCTTGTTTGGGTAGTATGGAGCTTCAGGTTTATGAGGAGTACTTTAATGGCTATACTCCTATTTTAAATGTGTAGCCTTAATGAGTGCACTTTGTGCTGAGGGTAGAAGGTAGTAGAGTTTTTTAATTAATTAATTAATTTATTTATTTTCTTTTTGAGTTCCTGTCTCTCATGGAAACTTGCTCCAAACTCTGTCCCATTGAGTCACTGCTTCTAGGTCGTGTGGTTAGGTACACTAAGAATAAATAGTACTTAGGTAGATATTTAATTTGTGTCATGGAAAATAGTGGCAGTGCATTAACAGCTTGTGACTGGTCAGAGATTACCTAAACATCTTTAGTGTTACAGTTTGCAAGGAAGTGGTGTTTTAGGAAGAGTTTGTGCAGGTAGGGAGTTACAGGCTTGGGAACTCATGGTAGAGAATAAAGAATGGTTTCCTTTACTGACTTTTTGTTTTGATTATTGTTGTGCACAAGTGGCTCTTTGTTAGTGTCTGCTTGTGGGCACTGTAAGTATGGGGCTCAATAGGAATTTCGTTTTTGAATGGCATAAAATTTCTCCTATGTTTGTTAGTTCAGCTCTGAACTTACAAAAGCCAACGTACCACGTGAGTTCCACCTCTGGGACATGGGTGATCGTTCTGCTGTCTGGTGCATATCTGTCTGTCCCCTTTTGTCTTTTCATATTCTTATATGCAGCCCTGCTAAGCCTGTCTGGTGCAATGCCACGTCACAGTGTGACCTGTCAGTTTTTGTCCTGTAGCAGACATGTAGAAGGTGGTAAAAAACATCTGTTTCCCAGCAGCTTATGTTGCTTATGTTTTTTGCTTTGCATAGCTATTTTTTTTTTCATGTCTGAAGTTTGAATGTAATCGCTAAGTTCAGAAGGAAAGAATATTTTCCAGTAAATCTTCAGATAAAGAAATAAAATGAGTCTTATTAAGCCACAGAACTTGAAAAGACCGTGAGCTATTATTCATACGAGCTAATTCAATGGCCAATTAAAGCTGTAACTCACTTTTATCTTTTCTGGGGCTGAAAAATTCCTGACTTACCTCTGATTTCTTATTCAGTGAAATGTTATTAGATTCAAGTAATGTAAGAACTTCAGACAGAAGAAGAAAAAGAAGAGGAAAAAGCTGTCCATCTTTGTCAACGGCTCCATGGTTCTTAGCCATTGTAATAACCAAGCATGGAAAAACACATGAGATGAAAACTTCCAGTTCAGCAGCTGAATTTATCTAAGGCTGTCTTCTGATTTTATTTTTCTGTTTTAGTTTTCGGTCTCTTTTCAGTTGTTTTCCTGAAAAAACAAGATGATTTGGTCTATGAAGTTTCTTGCTTAAGGCATTATCTTAAGTCTTAGCTTTGTGACTCATTCCATTTCTGTCCTTGTTTTTTATCATCTTTAAAAAAAATGTAGTAGAAGAATATTATTCTAAAATGACCTCATCAACAGACAAAAACTGCCTCTCTGTTTTTGCTCATTTCTTTTAGCATGTTCGAAAATTGTATTAGCTTATCTTGTCATAATATAGATGCTTTTAAGAGTTCATGCCATTTCTCCACTGGGATCTGAAGATCCCATTCAGACTCTGCTTTTCAGGTTGTTGTTCTCTGCTATGTTAGACTGCCTCTTGCTGGGTCTATACCTTTGCACTGGTACATATTAAAATTCAAATTTACATTGTTTAAAAAAATAACAAAAATTCATTTTTCCACATATTTCATCCTATAGTAATGATTGAAAGTTAAATGATAGAGGAAACAAACCAAGTATTCTTTTACATCTTATTTTCAGCAGTGTTGTTTGATCAAGGGTCAGATCCCGCAATTTACATGTCTTTTAGGTAGCTTTATATTCATGTGCAGGTGAGCATAAGATAATCTAAGTTAATGAGTAACACTGGCTTCACTAGGACAAGCAGTCAACTCCTCCTTAGGCCACTCCATGAGGATGAAAATGTTTGATCATGGAGATGTTTGCAAAGAACTGGGCCATGGTGTCATCCTGCTAAGTACTATGTTTAATTTTGTGAGCAGTTTTGTTAATTAGACTTATTGAAAGTGCAGTAAATGCTCCAATCAATAGAGTGTCATCAGTTCATAAATTTTTAAGTCTGGAAAGGACTATTACTTTCTCTGAGTCATTCTGCAAATAATTATTTATGAAATCACAAATTCTATTAGTAATTTCATATCTACTAGCATCAGTTTAATAGTCCCACTTAGATTACTAAGAAATGCTGCTTCAATCTGTTTTAAAGAAGATTCTGCCTAGAAAGTACCTCTTTGGATAAAGTTGCTAAGCCTACTATTGCTTTCTTCAGTCTCTCTGGTTAATCAGCCTTTAAACATTTAATGTGGTTGTATTTCTTCAGTGCAATTCCAAAAATCAAAGCATCAAATTGTTCCAAGTTAAAATGTATTTTACAGAAATATGTTGTATGAATATAATGAATTCTTATCCCTTATGAGCTTTTTCATGGTATTGCTTGAATTCTAAGTAAACACCATTTAAATTTTTTTTTTTTAAATGGGATTCCTGGGTATTGATATGGGTCATTGAAGTACTCATTCATTGTATTGCCAAAACAGTTCTGATTCCAGTCATTGGTTTTTACTTGCAGTCCTTCTGCTGGTAATAGATGTTACAAATGGAAGAAATTCAATTGTCTGAAAGGATGATAAGAATCCTGAACAGCAAAAGGAATTCAGCATCCATCATTTCTGAGAAACCATGTACCCCTATCACTAAAAAGGAATAATTTCTAAAGTAAATAATGCACATTTAGAGAGCTCTTTTTTTTCAAATCAGTAATGCATTTAAATTGGCATTATTAAACACCTATTATGGCAGCAGTGATTCTAAAATGAGAATTGTCAGCTAAAAGTTTGCAAAATTCAGTGGGTCTGAACTAACACAGTTCAGCCTATGCCCCTTTTTTTTTTACCTCAGTAGTCATCTATCTCACCATTGTAGCATTAGGATAAAATATATATCTTTCTTAAAGATATAGGAGTTTTACAGGCTAAGAAGTTGCTTTGAACAGCCCAAAGAGAAGACAGAACTGTTTAATAAAATTACTTTTTCGTAGAATCGTAAAATGGTTTGGACTGCGATGGACCCGAAAGATGATCTAGTTCCAACCTCCTCTTCTGGATAGGGACACCTTCCACTAAACCAGGTTGCCCAGAGCTCCATCCAGCCTGCCCTTTGATGCTTCCAGGGGTGAGACATCCATGACTTCTCTGAGCACCCTCAGCACCCTCACAGTAAAGAATTTCTGCCAAATACCTAACCTAAGGTATTCCTTCAGTTCAAAGCCATTCCACCTTGTCTTATCATGTCATGCCCTTTTAAAAAGTCCCTCTCCTCTTCTGTTGTGAGTCCTGGAAAGCTGCTGTAATGTTTCCCTGGAGCCACCTTTTCTCCAGTTTGAACACTCCCATTAATGTGGCATCATTCTTTGAAAATTTCAGTAGTGGTGAAGAATGAAATTGCTATGACAGTACTACAGCATTTTTTTTTCCTGGTGTGCCAGGGTTAACAAGATTTTGTTCCAATTTTATAGTTATGGAAACTGAGATCGGGTGGCCATCTGACTTTTGAAAGGCCACACTTTGACAGCCAACAAGTTTCTAAGAAATCTGCTATTTTTACTCAGGAATTTGGATGCTCACCTAAACCTTTGAATATAAGAAAGTTCACTCATATAGTAACTGTCAGTCTTCTAATATGACTTTATTTCATCCAAACAAATTCAGTTTGTATGCTCCAGTCAATGGTAGAATGTCCATTAAAAAACAAATTCCTGATAGGAGTGTGGAGATGCCTTACTTCTCTGCGGAGAAATGGAATATTGTATCCAGTTCGTATTCATATTTTTCAAATGGCTCAAAGATTTAAAAGAGCAAGGGAAAGAACTACTGAAATGATTCATGAGCAGTAAGAAATACCTCATCCCATGAGAAATAAAGGAATTGGCATGTCAGTGAATTAAAAACAAGACTCATAGGTGACCTCATTAAAATATGTGAGCATATTCACAATAAGAAGATTCCAAGTACTACAAAACCCATGGCTGGAAGCTGTCACCAGCCAAATTAAAATTAGAAATTCTGTGACCGTTTTTAACAGAAAGAGTGATTAATCATTGAAGTACATAATGGAGGGAAGAGATGGGTTTCCCATCTCTCATTTTCGAATTAAGACAGGATGTCATGCTGGAAGATGTATTTAAGTCAAACACAAAGTTACTGAGCTCAGTAGAAAGATAATGGCCTGTGAAAAGTAGATCAGATTAGGTGATCACAAGTGGCAACTCCGGATTTAAGCTCTGTGACTCTGTGAGATCAGGTCTCTGCCAAGAGATGGGTGGGCAGCTGGTGGTTCTTGCATGGATCAGAAATTGTATCAGTTGTAAAATGCAGGTTACCCAGCCCCTATGCAATTATTATTCAGCTGTGTAGAGTACGCTGAAGATTAATTTCTTTATGATAATCCTGGCAAAATCAACTAGACCAGTTCAATGACTAGAGAAGCTACTGAAAACAGATAATTTTAATGTACCTTGGATCAGGGGACACTTTTATTTATTAACACAGCATAAAGTCTCTCGTACCAGGTCAAATAATACGTCCATGTAGCCCTCTTATTTTCTGATATTTTCCCACAGTGAGGCCAGATTCTGAAGAAAGGACAGTCCATGCTGCTCAGGGCTTTCCAGCTTCCCATGACCACTGGTCAAGAGATTTCATGGGCAGCACCTGGAATGCTGTGTGTAATGTTCTGTTCTCCAAATTTGTCCAGTGCCGTTTTTGTGCTGGGTGTCCTTGGATTCAGTGATAATGAGTTCCATAGTGGTACATTGTACAAAAAGGACTGCTTCACTTTACCTTGAACCTGCTCTTTACCCACTGTTCATCCTGCAAGAAATAATGCATAGTCATTTTCCTTTTCCAACAGCCCACATTTTACTAAAGATCTAGCACAATCCCCTTCTTTTATCCTGGTAATAGAATGCAAATACATCTTTGAGCTCTTTTCACTTTAATACATGAGATTAAAGTGTGATGTTGATGACATTAGAAATAGTGGTGCAAACACACACTGTTCCTAATGGTCTAAGCTATAATGAGTTTTGGCTTCACTCAATAAAAAATTTTTTACAAAGCAGTGTCTATTCAAGACTGAGTAAGCTGTGGAAAATCAATTTTCCATGGCTGCTTTGGCCTTGTGCAAAACATTAGTGTTTTTTTTAGTGAAGCAAGCCTTTTGTTTTATTATTTGTTCTGCTTATAAATTGCGAGGGTTGAGTTACTGATTTATAAAGACCAAACAAACCTTGTGTGACACTTTAATCACCTAATTAACATCTTAAGTCAGAAGTTTTATTGTATTTTGTTGCATTTATGAGATTTTGCACATTAACACCTGAGTAGGAACATGTAATAAAAAGTATAATGAATTTATCAAACGTCAAAACCCATGACACAGCTTAAATCTTGTAATTTTTACAATGAAGTGATATTTGAATAATTGTCACATTGTAAAAGTGCCGCCCTGTGGAGGCTAATGGAAAATTACATTTCAGCATTGTTCCTGAGGGCTGTTCCTAATGCATTAATTACGAAAATTACTGCTAGCTTTGCCGGGATGAGATTGGTCCAACTTCTTGGAATAGCAATCAGATTCTGCAGTGCACACTCGCATGTGCCAGAAATCCTCTGCACATTAGGATGCCAGCTTTCAAGCCAAAGTGTTGCATGCCATGAACAAGCTTGGGCTCAGTCCTGCCCGCTGTAGACGTTGGTGGGAAGAGCCAAGGCCTGGCCAGGGAATGTGGATTATTTGCTCAGCTGGAGGAAAGCGGCTTTCTGGGCTCTCGTGGGGAGCTGGAAACAGACCTGGCCCCAACAGGACCAGTGAGCAAGGACTAACAGGGGCCAGGGAGGAGGGAAGGCCTGGCTACACCACAGTTCTTTCACCTCAGTTGATGACCACAATTGCCAACCCTCTGGACTTGATCTGATGAGCACAATTGCCAACCCTCTGGACTTGGTCTGATCCCCAGCAGGAGGTGGAGGTAGCAACCTCCTTGGCCAAGGCCTGCAGAGCTGATCTCTGAAGAGTTTTATGTCAGAAGGATTTTGGCAGCAGCATTCCAAAAACTGTGTGCTGAACTTCCTAAGATGGATGCTAAGCTTATCTTCCACAGGTCTCCTGTGTTTGTTTCCCTCATCTCATTGAAGTGGAAACAATTAATTGTCGTGCTTAGCAGCTCCACTGCTTTGTCAGTAATTTTTTAAAGGCAGTTTGTTGCCTCACTAAATATCATAAAGCCATTTATGACAGCTCTGACCAGCTGCAGTTAGCATTTCCATGGGTTTAGTCTGGATTTGTATGAAAGATTACACTTTACAGTGCTGTTTTACTTTTATGTTAGAGCATTGTCACATCACTGTTTTGAACTGCTTGCAGTGGTTTCTCAAAGGTTCACTCAGGCTTAGGAAACTCTGGGCTTCGTGCCTGAAGGTCTTTGCTTCAAAGCAAACTCTAATGAATTCAGTGCTATACCCCCTGGATATCACTTTGAAATTTGGAGTTAATTTGAAACCTTCTGCAGATACTTTGTAAATTCTATAATGTGGAAGCATTGGGAATGACAAACATTCAAGTAGGAGCAGTAGGAATCGTCCGGGACCCTTGTAGCCTTGGGTGGGGAGTTATTACACCTTTCAGAACTGTTTGGAGCGATCCATGTTTTTCAAAATGAGGCTTTCAGGTGCCAGTCCCAATCCCACAATGGTGCATTGATTCACTCTGTAGCACGTCTCCGGGCAACATTTGTATGTGAGTGAGAGAGACAAAGAGAAATTAGTGCCTTTCAAGGCTGAAGATGTCTGCTTTTACACCGTTGTAGCCCTAGACTTGTACTGAATCACTCTTTTTACAGGATAAAACCAGATTACCTCTTTATGTATGCATATAACCATAACAGTGAAGAAAACAACAAATACGTTGTCCAGTTAGTGTTTTGAATGGTTTTGAAGTCAGGATGGAAGATCATGATGTATCAATGTGACCAATATATACAATAATTTGCAGGTTTTTCCCTGAGATTGTCAGTGTGTTCATCCCATTCTCATAGCAGGGGCTGTTGCAGCGCTGTCGGACACCACAGAGGTAATTATGGGCTGGTTACCATGGCATGCCCTGCTTCAGCTGCTTGGGTAACAAGCACAGTTCAGGAGAAATGTTATATAAATGTCCTTGAGGAAACATGGAGTGAAAACATCAACAGCTGTAAGGACAGCACCCATTCATTAAAAAAAATAACACCGACTAATCCACTGAGTTCCCTGAGGAGGAAAAAAGTGACTTCAGGGCAGTTTTAGGTGACGAACAAAAGTTTGATGAAGGGACCACCATTTTAGCAGATCTAGGTGTAAAAACAAGTTGGGACTGGAAGCTGAAAGATTCCTGTATTTCAGCCTGTAAAAGGGTTTACTTTTTTAACCATGGAGGTTACTAATCATAGTTTTTTCTTAAAGGCTGTAATGGTTTTACTGGCAGTGGGATTTTTACAATCCAGTGTAAATTAATTTAGGGAGCATCTATAGTTATAGAGTTACAGAAACAGTTACAGTCATAGAAAAAGGTTGTGTTACTTAATCCCAGCACCCTTGGCTTGCTTGGCAGTTGCCAAATCACTCACAGTTTTTGGAGAAGAGGCACAATGGCATTTTCTGCATTGATTTGTGTAGTGTTGCCCTGAGTACTATTGTGATTTGGGCGTGGTAGTTTGCTTAGTTAAAACCAGTCACAGAGAGAAGGGCATTTCTATGTATTCACAATAGTTATTGGTTGCTGTGTAGCACTTATGCCAGGGCTGTCTCTGCCCTATCATTTATTTTGCTCTCCACCAGTGGCATCTGGCTCTGAGATCCCCACAGCCCCAGCTGAGGTGGCAGGGGAGGAGGAGGGCAAGGTGGTCACAGTGTGTGTGTTGAGGGACTCCTTTCTCTCTGTGCTGCCGTAATGGGGGATCAGGAGACACACCACGCTGCAGTCTTCATTCCCTCTGCTGCAGGTCTGTACCCACTGCAGCTGGGACTGGGATTTAGATAG
Organism: Nicator chloris; assembly: GCA_013400495.1. Lineage (NCBI taxonomy): Eukaryota > Metazoa > Chordata > Aves > Passeriformes > Pycnonotidae > Nicator > Nicator chloris. The sequence goes on from WAAE01004326.1 coordinate 202,155, forward strand.
ACCGATGCCAGGACAGAATTCAGGAGGTGAGGATCCAAGCTCCTCTTTCCTACTTTCTTCCATCTTGATCAGTCTGTGCTTATGGGGGTTCTGTATTATTGTTTAAATTTACCAGAAACCCTTGTGCTGTTTTGTGCTGCATAGCCTGTGGCAGAACTGTGTCTTTTAAGACACTAGGATACATAAAAAAGTAACTATAACTTTAATGGTTTCTAATACAATACCTGAATCTACTTCAGTTTGGTGAATCCTGATGAAGTGTGGTGTGTGTCCTTTGTGTTCTAGTGTGTACTATGTGGAGATAGAGCTGCATCAAAGTCCCCCTCTTGGAAGGATTTAAAAAAAATGCTTTGTGGGTTGTTTCTTTGGTTTTTTATATATTTAGTTTAAAAAGGAGAACAGAAAGCTATAATACCTCATCTCTGTTCCTATTTTTCAATCTGAGAGAGTAATAACTCAGAAGTCCTGAGTCCTTGAATTTTTTGCCTTTTTTTTTTTTGCACAGTATATGGTATTAAAAATTTATAATTGTATTTCAGGTTACACTGCAAGTTCTACTAATGAGCTGGGCATTTGTTTTTTTAAATATCTTTATTTGGCATGTTGAAAAGACCAGAGTTAGCACTTTTTACTTTTAATACAGAAACGTTAAACCTTCCCGATAGATAGAAGGAAAATATTTCTGCACAATGAGGATGTGAAACACTGGAATATTTACCTAGCAAGGTTGCTGAGTTGCCATCCTTGTACATACTTGAAGCTTTCTTGGACACAGCCTTGAGCAGCTTCATTAAACTGGAAGCTGGCCCTGCTCTTGGAGGTCCACCTAGATGGCCTGAATTCCTTCCAACCTAAATTATTGTATGATTCTTTAAGAAACTTAGAGGACAGAGACAGCTCTTGTTTTAGAGATATAGAATTATGATTAAGTTTCCTGCTAGTAAGTCTACTTTGTAATTTATTTGTCTTCAATTATCTGATCACGGACTGCAGAGATAAAGGAGAAGCCATGTTAAGACGTGTTGTTTTTCCCATACAGTCTTGTGAGAAATAATCATAGGACCCACAATAACAAGAACTGCTCCCTAGTGACCACAGCCCTGCATCCCAAATCTGTGTGTTCATACTGGGAAGGTCTGTGAGAAGGGATCATGCCTTTCCTTACCTGGCTGATCTGTGTCCCTACTCATTTGATTAGCCACCAAAGCATTTTCTGCTTGCTGTTTCTCAAATATGAGAAATTCAATTCTACCTACAGGTAAACATTCCAGCTACAGAATGCAATGTAACATACCACATATAGGCACAGAGATTTTGTTCCGTGCACAGGAGAAGTCATAATGTTCGAATGCCCATTTGTTCGACCTTCAGCTAAAAAGATAACACAATAATAGTGATTGAATGTTCAGCCTGTTTAAATTAGTGACAGCAATGAGGGATGTGCATTAGCCCACAATTGGCTTAACGGTACACAGCAGAGTATTCTCCCCTTACAAGTTCTCTTTCGTCTGACATGATTGCTTTTCCTTTCTATTCTGCAAGGCCTCAGCTCCTGACCTGCTGGGTTTAGTATTAGTCCCATTAGTCTATTATTTTTCTTTTCAGCAATGACAACCTCTTTAAAACAAGCCCCTTTTATAGGGATTTTAAAGGTTTTCTGTGGCTTTCACTGGAGCTTGACAATTACTAAACCATCAGTAAATTAGCCCTGTTCCTCGTAAAGTCATTGTGGCATTTTCAGGATATTGCCTTCCATCCAAGGTCTTTCAGGAGTGACTTCCCTCTCTTCCTTCCTCCCCAGACCCCCTGCCCAAACCCCTTCAGCCATACCAAGCATTCCTCTCCACTGTCAACATATTAGTATTTTCAGTGTAAATGCTTCCCAGGCCCTCATGCACTCAGAGGATGTCTCCTCTCACCTTTGAGACCATTGTGGCGAGGGATCTTTAGCTGTAAGTCACAAACTGCAATGTAGATATATGCTGTTATGTGGGGGTTTATAACAATAAGCCCATAAATACCAAATAAAATGCTATTGGTAAGGCAGGCATTGAGTAAAAGCTGAGTTCTCATAGTGTGAGCTGGCTGTTTTTAGCTGGCAGCTTGATTTCTGCTGCACTTTCCTGTTTATTAAATATTTTCTTTATTCTGCTTGTGTTCTTAGTGTTTTTCATTATTTTACATGTGTTTTGGGAACATTTTCCCTGTGCAATCTATGCAAATGGCTTTCAGGATTGCTTTCAAGCTTCTCATGAAATGTTTTCAAGGGCTTATCAATACTTTGGATTTTCTGTTTCCTTTTTTCTCCTCATTTGATATCAATAACATTATAATTTCATATGGCTTATCTCTTTACAGGTTCAGCTTCCATCTGTGTTCAGGCTTTCTCTTAATGTTGCTGTTGGATGATGATTTTCATAGTTCTGTGGAACAACCCAGGTTCTTCTGCCTTCTTCATTTCCCTTTGCAGGGGAAGGCTGTTCTTGTGCTTCCAGGGGGTTGTTGAATCATTTTGCAGAGTGGGAACATGTGGTGCTGCCAGATAGTAGGAGATCAGGAAGCTTCTTGCTGACATAAAATTTATTTCCCTCCCTGATTCATATCCTGGTATTTTAGTCAAAAATGTCTCTGTAGAAGGACTTTGGGAGTAGTCTTCATGTGTACTTGTGTAGAGCAATTAATCTTTCATAGCTAGGCAGGAAAACAAGGAAAATGCTTGCTTCTTCCAGAACAACACAGAAAATTTCTGATTTTATAGGTCACCCTTGATTTTTAATGGGATATTTGACAAGAAGGGAGGTAATAGCTCTTGGCCTTCTCTTGGGCATTGGAAGAAATGTATATGGTGAGTGTCAGGAAGGTGCAGCTTACAACGGAAGCTTTACTAATGAATGTGTTGAAATCCTGATCCATTCATTCTCTTTTTGCCATCTTGGATTAATTTTTGATGATAAGATGAAATAAAAAAAACCCTCAGAGAAATGTTGTGAATATTAATTAGGGACTGTTGATTGAACACTGACTATTTACCATGTGGACTGATACACAGGCAGGCACTTTTTTTCACATTAACAGTAGAAATAAACTAACAACCCAGAGAAGAAATATTTGGTAATTTCCATATATCAGTAAATAGGAACAATGGATTACCAGAAAATCTTGAATGCGTTTCTCCAGAAGTGTTAACAAAGCAAAGGCTTTATCTGGAGTGAAAAATCTGTGATTTTAGAAAGTTTAATTTTCTTATTTAGAATCATTAGTTCTTGTTACTGCAGGTGGGCTGAGATATTCCTTATTCAAGGGGTGAGAGGGGCAACAAACAGCTGCTTTACTACCTATATATATATATATAAAATTACTGTATCAATTAAAACAAAGAGATAATTATTTTTCTGCCAGTTAAAATGACATTTTTATGGTTTGTTTCCAGTGAGGATGGTGACCCTTTGCTAAAATATAGAGTGATAGGCTATTATCTTTTTGTCCTGTAAGGCATATTTATATTTTTCTGCAGACTGTCTTCTGATTCAGAAGAATTTGTACTGAATCATCATTGGAACTCTAATTTCCTGCCCGTGCAAGGTACAAGGCACATCTTGTAAGCATTGGTGCATCTCTGGAAGATTGCCACAGCAGAACCACATGTTTTTTGGTTTTGGCATGTGCTTGAAAAGCATTCTCATTTGGAGGGACAAAATGTTTCATTATTTAGATCACAGGCATCAGATCAGTGAACGCTGCAGAATTACTCTGCCTAATCAACTAATTGTGTTGCCGGCTGTAGCCTAGACTAGCACACTTCATGAGTGACATTAGAAAGCAAAAGGACATTGTGTTAGGAATTCCTTCAAAAATTATGTTTCCGAGAGCAGAACAATCATCAATTTGGTCATTAGAAAGACAACAGTATGTTTTCAATTGAAGTTTGATGGAGTGTTGTATAGAGAAACCTTTGGATACCTCCCTTTGGTGTCTCCTGAAGTTGTACAGAACCCTATGAAAAAATGTCTTCTCTGTAATTAAAAATTATGTATTATTTTTATTGTGTTTTAGGTGTCAACTCTAAGAAAAAAAAAGTGGGTAAATCTCATTAGAAGTAATTCATCTTCCTCTGCATCCTCTTTGTAAAATAATCTTGTCACACCCTTTCTGCTAATTTTTAACATGGCAACTACTTGATAATAGGATCCAATTCCTAAATAGTTTTATATGGCTCATCCTATCTGTGCTATGCTGTCCTCAGTACTTCAAGACAGAAAACATACTTCATGATAACAGCTCAAGTGGGAGACTGCTATGAAAATATTAAGAACATGTTTCTATTTGCAGTTGTATTGAAAACTGCAAAAAAAATTGCATTCAGAAATTGCCTGTAGAATACTTTGCACTTGCACTTCTGTATACCATCGATTGATTGATTCGTTGTGATGAGTATTTAGTGCTTTGAAATCTGATTGCAGGATGGCTCAGATGTTTAGGTGGAGCACCTGAGGGACTCCAAGGCTTTCTGTTTCTCCTGATGTGCTTGCTAGCGTGTCTACACCAGCCAGTACTGTTGTCCAGAGGGAGAAGGTCTGCATGGCGAAATGCCACCTGATGTCCACGCTGAGTGCATTCCACGAGTTTTTACTTTGGACTAATTCTTATCTGGTTGTGAAACGACCAAGACTGGGCAAAGTGTGTTAGAGAGGGTGCAGTACTGGTGAATTTTCTGTTTTGCATACAGCCTGAGTTGCCTTCCACACTGTCACGTAATCCAGGAGAACAGTAGCAGAAAATAGGTATAGTGGTATTAGTAAGGCTCATCCTTAAGGTATCTATGTCTCTTGTAATAATTTTTTTCTAAGTCTAAATATCAGAAGACGTCAAATCATATACAGTGCACTTCACACTATTGACATATGTTTCTTGGCCAAGCCATCTGGGCTGAAATTCCAGTCTTAATGAGAATTTTGCACTCTGGTCAGGGCAAAAAGTTAATTTCTGGCATATTGTTCTCCTTTTTTCTGTTTATATTTTCATTTAAGCTAAGATGAAAAAAGGAGTGCCAATGACTGTAGATCTTGTATGATGATTTTCTTACCAGATATCAGGTCATCCCTAATTGAAAGCATTTTAGGGTGTTTTGTTTGTTTTTGAATGAACATAAAGCAGGTCAAATAAATCAGACAGAACACTTCAGCAAGGGATTTAGTTTTTAGCTTAGCTCTTTTAAACAGAAGTCGTCTAAGTGATTCCTTTCAGAAAGATTGAGCAAAATACCTCAGGGAAGCTAAAATTATTTATTAAATAAATTCTTAATGCATAAATAATTCAAATGTCACTTATAAAAATCTGTATTAGTTTTGTCTTTTTTTTAGTCCTCAGTTGTTTTTATATTTACCATCTGTCATAATTGTCTTAGCCTTTGCTGGAGGCTGTCATAACTACAGGTTTAAAACTCATTTAAGATATATTAGTCATATTTGGCTAATACAGCTTGTTCAGCAGTTCACAACATTGGTATCTAAATGCACAGAGAATTAAATAAGAGAATAAACTTGTAAAGGCTAAGGTGGTTTCTAAAGGGTGCTGAAAATCTTCCAGTAAGGCTGATTTAAACAGTTTTGGTCTGAGTCAAAATATTTGAATGTTTCTCTTTATGTGCTCAGATCTGGTCCAGTAGGTAAATACCAAAGGAAATGCATTGGGAAAAGCTCCAATGGTGGAACCGAGTACCAAGTGTCTGAATTATGCTAAGAGATAAGCAGGTATAAAGGTTGGGTATTAAATAATTCAATATTACTGACAGATAGGCGTTCCTAGTCAGAGACAGCCAGACAACAAGAGGATTTTTCTGTTGGAAAAATAAGCACCCAAAGCACCCTGGGGAATCCCTGCATTATGCTCAGAATCTTAAAGCGAGTTGACAGTGGCCAAGTCACACAGTCATTTTTATGACGTTCACTGAAAAATGTCTCAGGCTGCACAAAAAGAAAAAATGAAATATCTTGCTGAAGGAAATTTGGATGCCTGTCTAGCTAGAAGATAGCTAAGCGCAGTTCAGGTCCTCTTCCATTTCCATTTTGCAGGGGTTAATAGGAGAATAAAATTTTGTCCAAAAGTAAGGTAGGCAGCAGTGTCCTACTCTGAGGCTTTTTTACACCAATCTTAATTTGTGAAGCAGAGACAATAATCTCCAGTATAAATCTTGGTTCTATTTGCTTTGAAATGAAAGGTGAACATTGTCTTTGGGTTCAGAGTGGAAGGATCAGACTTAATAGCACTTCTGCAAGCACTCATCGACTACAGGATCAGGCTGCCCCAAAGACTGACCATCTACCTGGTAAGAGCTAAAACACAAATTACAACCATTCCTTAAAGAGAACAACTTTCTAAGACCTTGACCAAATAGCACCATAAATTTTTTATCATATATTTTGGCATGTGTGAGGTTTTCTTTTTTGGGGGGCAGAGGGGGAGGTACACAAAACAGTGGAAAAAGAGACAAGACCAGGAGTTTTTCAAAACAATGACATGAGCTGAGTAGTCCTCCCCAGAGAGTCCTCCTTTTACTTTACATATGAATGACTCTAATCACCTCTGGGATGGCTTCTTAATGCATACTTCTATTTTGCATCTGGAAGGGAAAAACATATAAATAAAAAAAGCTCCCAAAGGTGGAGAAAGGCTTATTGTTTGAACTAAATAATGAAGGAAGGAGCACTGTGAACAAGGAAGAAAAAAATGCACCAAAAAGAATATTAAATCAGAGATGATGAGATGATAAAAACATAAAACTTGAAGGTTTTATTATTCATCACTTACTTCTATGGAAATGTATGCAGTGGCTCCAGTATGATGCATGCAAATCCTCAACCCATTCTTCTGATATTCAATATCTGCATGATTTTCATTAACCCCACCTTTTTAGGTCAGCTTCAAGTGCTTCTGTAGTCATATTTAAACTAAAAAAACAAAGAAAGAGAATGAGACTGAAGGGCTCCTACTGTAATATGGCATGATGGGAGCTGTTACCAGAAACCATGGATGCAGGAACTGAGATCTGCTGTTGTGTGTCCACGTGTCTTGGCGGTAAGGTGAGAAGACATGAAACTGGTGCCGTGTGTAATCAGCTTGTAATTAATTTCTTTGGTATAATGTCTCCCAGTTCTCTAATCACATGGCTCCTTATTCTTGGAGGGATGTAGTGGAAAGGTAGCTGGGAAGTGCTGTCAGTTTGCCTCTGCACAAATTTTCTGAATGTCTCTGTTAGAAGGACAGACCTCCCTCCACTGCCGTATTTCATGAAGCAGGGAGTTTAACTGATCAGCTCCAGGGGCATTACCCAGAAGCAGGATTCATAGCCATTTCTGCTGAGGTCCTAGCAAAGTGGGTTTTTTTCCTAAATTCAGGCGTTTTGGATTCCTATAGGGTTAAGTCTTATGCTTGATTTTGAACGGAATTCACATTCATGCCTCTGTGCTGAAAAGCATTATTGACTCAGGACAGGTCCCTTGATTAAAAAGTGTGGATGTAGATGTGGAAAATTAGAAGATTTAACACTTCATCAAATATGTCCTAGAACTGAATTCATATTTACCTGCCAGGAAGCTATCTGGGTTAAGACATCACTATCTGTCTTCCCCTCAGGATATGGGATTCCTTTGTCATTTCCTATTTTTACATCTCAGCTCTTGTTTTTCACTAGCTGCTTCTCTGGGATTCAACCTTAATTCAAGGACATTTTTTAGTTTGTTATGGAAGTGTCTAGATGTGAGAACAGATACCTTTGCTTCATCCTTGAGAGAATACATCCTTAACTTCTCCACCACATCATCTAAAGGTTTACAGTGTTGTATTGTCCTTTGATTTCCTATTTGCACTTCCTCTGATAGCTTGTGTGATTAGGCTCAGCTTGGGTTTAGAGAAAAACCTTGCTTTTCTTCCCTCTCAATGCAAAAGTATTTCTTGCATGTGTGGCCTCTGTTTCAAAGTATTTTGGATGGATCCTCACCATTTTTCAAACAGCTTGTACTCTAAACCTCCCTGTGATACTACAACTTTACTGGAATTCTGTTCCCTGCCTCTGCCTATGCTCTCAAGAAGTTTCCCTTCTTCCTTCTCACCCCAGTCCTACACTAGAAAAGACTGTGGTGGTTTGACCCTGGCTGGATGCCAGACACCCACCAGAGATACTCTACTCTGTCACTGTCCTCCACAATGGGACAGGGGAGGGAAAACAAAACAAAAGCTTCATGAATTGAGACAAAGGCAGGGAGAGATCCCTCACCAATTACTGTCATGGGCATTGTGGACTTGACTTGTGGAAATCAGTTGAAATTATAACCAATCAAAATCAGATCAAGATAATGAAAAGTAAAATAAAATCTTAAAAATACCTTCCCCCACCCCATCCTCCTTCCTGTGCTTTGTAGGAGGCGGAGGGACACGGGGATGGGAGTTATTGTCAGTTCGTCACACGCTGTTCCTCAGGGAGAGGAGTCCTTCCCCTGCTCCAGCATGAGGTCCTTCCCACAGAAGATAGTTCTCCATGAGCTCCTCCAGAGCCCTTGCTATGGCTTACAGTTCTTCAAAAACTGTTCCAGAGGGGGTCCCTTTCCTTGGGGTGCAGTTCTTCAAAAACAGGCTGCTCCAGGCTGGGTCCCCGTGGGTGGGTCCACCACAGAGTTGCAAGTGCTGCCAGGAAATCTGGTCCAGTCTGGGCTTCTCTGTCCACAGGTCTGCAGGTCCCTGCCAGGAGCCTTTTTCAGAATATGCTTCCCACAGGGCCACAGCCTTCTTTCCACTGGCTCCAGCATGGATCTCCTCCATTGCAGGTGGATCACTTTATCACCATTGACTTCCATGGCTGCAGGGGCACAGCTGCTTCACCGTGGTCTGCACCATGGGCTGCAGGGGAATCTCAGCTTAGGTGCCTGGAGAACCTCCTCCCACTCCCCCTCCACTGCCCTTGGTTTCTGCAGAGCTGCTCCTCTCACATATTGTAAATCCTCTCTTCTCTGAGCGCAATTACAGCTGCACAATATTTGTTTTTCCTTCTTAAATATGTGATCACAGAGGCTTTACTGTGATCCCCAATTGGCTTGACCATGATCAGTGGTGCATCTTGGAGGCGGCTGGCAGTGGCTTTGCCAGACATGGGGAAGCTTCTGGCAGATTGTCACAGAAGTCACCCCTGTATCCCGCTTGCTACCAAAACCTGGCCACACAAGCCTAATGCAAACCCAAATATTCTTGTTGGCTGCAGATGTTACAACCTTGCTGCTGCCTCCTGCACAAGGAGTAGGGTGTCAATAAATGAGTCTGTGGTTGTGGTTTAGTTAAGAAGTGGTCTATTACATCCTCTCATCTATGTCTGAAACACTCCACCCTCTCACCAGTTATGCATGATAGGTTGGCATCCTTGGCACATAAAGGTTGGATGTTCTTTAACACCAGTAAAGATCTCTTTTCTTAGGCATCATACAGTTAGTGCATCAATCAGTAAACATTTCTTTTTGCAATCAAACTGAGAAAAGAGCTTAGTTTCGCTATTCATATGTTGGGATAGCACACAGCATAATTTATTAGGATTTGCATTCATGCTCCCCTATATGACAACTGATTTGCAGCTCTGAACCCTCAATACACACCTAAAGATAATCACCAGTAACTGTCTTGTTATTGTTCCCTTGCATGTCAAGGATGTTTATTCATGGGCCTCTGGTTGTCTTCCCATCACTTTGGCCCTGCTCTCAAGTCACTAGATCTGAGTCTGTGTCTTCACCTCTATTTCCCACTGTCATTATAGAATAACCATTTGTACTGCCACCCATCATCACCGAGCTTTGATCAAAACTAAAGTCACTCTCTAGGGCCGTCATTGATTTTATGTGCTGGAGACAAAAAGCCATCACATTGCTCGGAAGAGCAGCTCTCTACAGCCCTATTTTTGTCCCATGCTTCTTGACTTTGATATTTCAAACACATCTGTATAACTTTGGCCCTTTGGCCCTCCAGTCCTCATCTATGCTTTCACCCTTTTAACATACTTTCCATTAGCTTCATGACACAATCTGTTTCACAGTTTCTCACTTTTACTTTGCTGCAGTCAAAAGCTGAACTTGCTAATCCTCTCCTGCTCCTTGCTCTTGCATCAAGGAGCAGAGCACAGATAGTAATTTCATGTTAAAATGCCATTACTACTTTTGTGAGGTTTTTCATTCCATCATTTTTAGAAATACAGGACACTGATGCAGCACTGGAACTGGTCACAGTAGAAGCACCTTAAGTGCTGAGATGCCAGGGAGAATGATGCAATCCTCCAATGATATATTTAGGTTCATATTGCATCTTTAACCTTTGTCTCTCTCATTGGTAGAAGGAAAGAAAGAAGAAGGACAAAATTAATTTACGCATTTCAATATGTAATTTTTTTGGAAGATGTAACAGTGAAAAAATGCAGAGGCAGTTTAAGATACAAGACTTATATCTGCTCAACCAATATTAGCATAGTGATTTCATATCTAAAGTACAATTATTTCCTCTCTTTTAAGCAGTAAATCAGATGGAAATTTATCTATTTACAACCAATGTGCAAAATATTTCCTCATTATACAAAATTAATTACAAGTCCACATATCACAACAAAGATAAATTCAATTGATTGAGAAATCAACTGTGACACAAGAAGACTGAGTAGTGAGTACATGAGTATGCAGAATCAGGCATACTTTGATCTACAGTATCTTTATCAATAGTACCATCAGAATACAGAGTTGAGATCCTGCTGGCATGTAACACATCTGTGTACCCAATTTGGCTGTGTACAGTAGTCAACAAATATTTTCAGCAGTGTCTTTCACACATACCCTATAGTGCCCTTCTACTGCACAGCACAGCAACAAAGCTACTGCTAAAAGGAAATGTAATCCTATATAACATTTATGATATACTGTACAGAGAGACTCTAACTGAAACTCCTCACTGTCCCTGATACATCCACTGTACACAACAGAAAGAATATAGAGAAAAATGTCAGTTGTGTCCAGACAGGTGTAAATTGTGGCCTTGCCACTATTAGCTGAATATAAGACTTAAATATAAAGACCTTGTTGTGTCGCATTTCCCCTTGCTAAGATGCCATTTTTGAGTAACTAACAATGACAAATTTTTCAAAACTTTGCCAGGAGCTTTTTTGATGTATTTGATGACCAAACCCACTAGCCTAACATGTTGGTGGTTATGCTCTACATAAGAGCAAACCACCCCTGGAAGTGTCCAAGGCCAGGTTGGATGAGGCTTCTGGGCAACCCAGTCTGGTGGAAGGTTGGAACCTACTGGAGCAGAGGATCATCAAGGTCCCTTCCAACCAAAACCATTCTAAGGTTCCATGAATGTCTGTGGACACTTCAAGCACAAATTCAGTTTATCTTTTTGTCACAGTAGTCTCCATCTGTAAGAACATTTCTTTCTCGTAGCAGCAGAAGTTACACAGGGATTGAGACACCATTAAACTTTGCCAAGGATCAGCTTCAGAGGCAAAAAAAATCTCTCTAAATAATCTCAGAGTAAAAAGCCAAAGCCTCTAAAACTGGACCCCAGAAGAGTTTACACGGAAGGAGTAAGGGCATAACTTTCTCTTTAAATCTGATGAAAACTGTAAGCAAATCACAACTCTTCTCAGTTTCACAGACAGGCAGATTCAGCCAATCCACCTGAAAATATCACAAGATTCCAAGAGTAGCTGGACAACTCTCACTGGTACTGAAAACCTGGGTTTCTAAAAGGCTTTGTCAGTGAACAAAAGGAGATTTGTCCTTTAGTCTGACAAAACCAACAAGACTGAAAACACCCCTACCAGCATAGATGTCACAACCCATTTTAGAGTGGAGACTACAGGCAGATTTCATATTCTCATGAAATACCATATGTTTTGACCTGTCTTGTTTTGCTAAAGGTACATGATGAAGAAATAAAGTCTCTAGCATTATGAAATGTTGGAGCAATACAGGTGGTCAGAAAGTCACTGTCCACTTTTATTCAACTTCATGCTCTTTCTTCAAGACTCTTAGTGGGAATGTCAGTCATATTACCAGTTTCAAAGGACACCTTGCTATATATTGTTCAACAAGTTGGCTTTTTGAGGACACATATTTCCATTTTTGTAATGGCCTGCAGCATTGTGTGAAGCCAAAATGGCAGATGGTCTCACAGTTATATTGTTGTTACCTTCCCAAACTCACAGAACCCATTTTGTTTTAACCAAGATGTTAATATTCTTTGCTCATAATAGCTATCTTGGGCTAGCTTTGCCTTACCATTCATTTAATTTCATTCCTCTTATTCTTACACTTCCAGTTTGAGAGTCTGAGTGGGGCTGTCAGTGAACTGCCCTCCTGACTCAAATTTTTGCACCTGCACACAGGACAGCATGAAGTCAGTCCCACGTGGTGCATGGCAAAACCAAAATTTGTCTTGCTCAATTTCACATGCATTTGGAAAAACTGTTCTCAATAAAATACATTTCCTAGTTAAAATGTATTTTCCTAGTTTAGGAAATAAAAATGCTTAATTGTTAGGTCCTAATTGTTCTAAAATTTTCTGTGATTTAAATGTTGTTCTTGCAATAATTTCTCATGACATTTGGAATGAATTAATGTATGAGAAAACAGCTAGGGGTAAGAGGTAAAATGTCTCTTCATTACTTATACCTAAAGCAAGGCAAAAACATTAAGAATGTATTATTATTAAAAGAAGTAAAAATGCTTGTGTGTTTGAGACAAACAAAAGGCACATCAGTGATCCCACCTTCTCGTCCAGATCTGAGTGATTCTTTCAAATGCTGCTTTAGTCAGGTTGTTTGTGCAGTGTGACAGGGACTCTCTCCCTGCAGGGGTGTTGGCAACCCTCAGCAGTCACCTGTTCTGTGTGAAGGGTGATGACAGCTAAATGTTGGTATCTGTGAAGGCTGGCAAGAGCTACAAAAGCCTAACCAGCAGGCAGTGTTGACTGACTTCCAAATTCTACCACTCCCCAGGGACTGCAAAATATGGGAAGTGCTTGAGGAGGTGAATCCTTTCATTCAAGGTTCTCAAACCTACATTGTCTTCAGGTAGTTTTGCTCCAAGATCAAGGCACAACCCATAACTTACGGATTTAAAGCTAAATAGCCATTATATAAAATGCAAAAGCCATCAATGGAGCTAGCACTGAAATTCCAGTTTGCTTTTAACCAGCCAGGTGTCCTAATTATGGCCAAAGGACCTGATTTGTTCTGGAAACTCAGAAACAGCCTCAAAAACCATGGTTTTATGAGGACCATCAAAAACTTCTGATGTAGGTGCTGAATTTATGAACCATATTCTGACTCTTTGAGGAAAATAAGTAATAATAAAAAAAAATAAAGCCAAGATCTACATAACTAATTAAAAGATTATTATTCTTAAAATGGGTCTAGTGACCTACACTATGTGTTTGTCTTGCTGTGTCAGTGCTAACTGTACTGTTTTCCTGCTCATGCCACTTACAGATGCATAGTGCACTGCCTGTTTTAATATGTTGCTCCGTAGATACTGACTCATTAGCTAATCATATGTGCAGACAACCAGAAACATTCTTGAAAGGATTTTGTCTCTGTGGTTTTTTTCCTCCAAATGAAAATTACAATTTTTCCACTCTACTCATCCAGTGTTCTAAATGTTAGGTTATATATAATGTTTCTCACTGGCACTGAGGCATTAGCTGCTATTCACAGGCTCCTAAAGGTGTTTCTGAGAGATGTTGACAGTAAAGTGGAACGTCCTTGTCTCGGTTTTATTCTCTATATTCACATTTAAATGCAAGAAAATGCATCGTGCTGAACCCAGGCTCAGAGATGGAAAGGGAGGAGGTGCCCCCAGCACCAGCGCAGGAATTTTCCTGCAGCCTGTGGAGAAGACCACGGTGGAGCAGGTTGCTCCCCTGCAGCCTATGGAGGACACCACAGATGCTTCATCTTCTCTCACTTTTCCCTGGCTTACAGCCACACATGGATAGCTGTCAGGTACCAAACTTCTGTTTCCACACACCACAATACATTTTCGATTCTATTTTTTTTTCCTGATTATATTATTCAACTCTTCCACATTCTGTTTTCTTTTTCTCTGGTGGAGAAGATAAGAAATACAGGTATATTATATTCTCCCAGGCATTTTTAAAGGAACAAGTGCCTATATAAATTCTGTATTCATAAATTAATAATGAGTATTCAGGCACACTTCAGACTTGTGAGCTTTCTAGCACTAATACTATGTCGCTATTTAGCACGAAAAAATTATCATGTAGTTTCCAAAAATAATTCAATTTTAACTAAACCGTCATTTCAGAACCAATTTTAACATTTATAAAAAGTTTCTGGATCTCAGATGAAGCAGTCTGTAGGAATCTGTGCAAAACCAAGACATTTGTCATGAAATTGCTATCAACTTTATCAATATAACCTTTCAGTAATCTATAGATCATCAAAAGGATGTGGTTAATCAGAGCAATATTTGAAGAATTTTCATATTTGTGAAGAGTCTAAAAATGGTTTTCATCCAAATTCAAGGTGGGTGGGAGCAAATTTCTGAAATTTCAGCATCTCCTGTAGGGCAGGATTTCAGTGCTTTGACCATGCTGTTGACTTGACATTTCCCAGAAATGACAGCTCCACCACTGTATTATGGCATGCATTGAGACTAAAGGCCATAAGCATTTGAGAAGTATTCAGGAAATGCCATTGCTCCTGTAGGACATATTTAGAATGTTTTTGTCAAAATTAAGTATTTCTACAAGCAGGTGACACTGTGAGAGCATGATGGTATGTGGGGTCTTCTATCTAAGAATGGTAATAACAAGTTAGTAACAAAACCAGAGAACAAGCTCTAGGATAGATTCTGTTAGGGAGGTTCTTTGTGGTACTGTGATTGACAATGCAGTGACCCTTTCCAGTTTAGCCTTTCAACACCTGGAGTTCAGAATATTGCCAGCTGCTCAGTGGTTACAGTGGTTTTTCAGCACTCAGTTTCTTTGACCCCATCAGGAATGTATGAAGACACATTCAAATGACACTGATTTTCAGTGGACAATGGGAATGTTTCTGGTTGTCTGCACCAGCTACATGTGTTCAGGATGTTTCTTCTGATTTTAGAATTTGGTTAAGATGAAAGATTGAGATCAAAGATGAAAGATTGAGATCAATCCTTGAGTAGTGTGTGCAGAATATAAGTGAGGTTTTTTTTGCTTGGCTAGTTTTATTGGGTGGTTTGTATATAGGTTCTTGGAAGTGGTATCACCACTTCCAGAATGAGGACAGAAAACATCATCACTGCTGATGGTGCCAGATTTTCCAAGCTATATATACTCTGGATAGATGTCTCCAGCAAGGTGAAGGGACTGCATTATATTGATATAATGCTAAGTATACTTTTAAATATAATATTAGCCTTAAGCACAAAGCTATCAGCATGGGAGAAAGCATATTCAGCCATTGGAAGGGTGTCCTTGCCAGCTGGTTGGGAAATTACAAGCCTGACTCAGTATCTACTAAGCACTTACTTGTCTTTGATGGATGCTTATGTACCCCATCATGCTGGATAAAGGGTTGTAATCATAAATTAGTGTCATTGTCCTTCACTCCACAGCTCTTTTCCTTTTCACTGAAACGTGGCCTTGGGAAGGTATAAATACAGATTTATTTTACAGATTTGGTGAGAGTGGCATGAAGTATCACCTGATTTCCACAGAGATGGCCCCAGAGATAAAAACCCAGGTGTTCTCAGAGCCTTCTGTATGGGCAGTGTTCTAGAGCCTTCTAGATGGGCAATCTACAGTGCTGATGTTTTTGAGGTGAAAGAGGGCAACAATCTCTCTGTCCACTGTATGTTTGCTCTAAAGCAGATGCCCAAATATTGTCACAGAGAATTTGTATGAGCCTGGGTGGGCCTGACTTTCAAACAAACTCATTCACCTGCAGTTGTGACTAAGACAACAGGAAAGAGCAACTGAAAATTTGGCCTCGGTGTGAATTATATTTACAAAGAGAAAAATAAACCTCTGCCTTGAGCACAAGAATAACCAAGCATTTGTCATAGCTGAGATTAGTATCTGAGAGAAAGGTAGAAGTGTAGATGGAAAGAGAACTTCTAGTGCCTTGAGAAATGAAAGTGGAACCAACTGGACATTAAGCAAATGTCACATATTCCCTGGAACTTGGTGGATGGTGAGAAGAGGTCATAAAATGACAGGTAGCAGCAAAGGGCAGTAAGATGCTGACACAAAGCAACACATCTATTATACCTTTAAAAATAATCTGCTGCCTTATCTCCCAGACTCCATGCATGTTTGGGGGGGCCATTTACTGGTTAGAATTTGCAGTGGATGCCCATGATTCGATATTGCCAGACACAAAATGATATGGCACGTCTCTGGAGTGCCCTGTCTCTGTAATGCACTGGAAGCAGTATATACAGATGTTGGTCACTGCAGAGTTAAAGCTGCTTTGGCATCTACCCATGCTTTTTGCTAATGAACCATCTGGTTCAGTACAAGAAGTTGCTCAGCCACAAATCAGCAGTTTTCTTGCAGATGTTTGCTATTCACTGCTTCTTAATTCCCTTACTTCCAGTTCTTCCTCCTGCCTTGCACAGCTCTCACTTTGCCATTTATCTCAATTCTTTCTTCAGAGGTAGCTTGGATTGCAAATATACTGGTGTCTAGGACTCTCATTATAATATTTCTTTCTACATTCAAAGCACTAAATTTCAGGATCTTGGAAGTAAAGATTTTCCCTCTTAAATAAGGAATGCCATCTTCTACAGATTGTGCTGGGATACGTTTCTGTCCTGGATGTACCAAGCTGAAAAAGATAAATATCACAACCTACTTTCCTCCTCTTTGAATTTCATTTCAAAAGCTAAGTATATAAGGTCACAGACAGGATGGTTTTCATTACAGCAATCATGTCACCATTTTGCTGTAGGAGGAACAGAAAATGTGCTACATTCTACTACACTTTCATAAGTTATGTAGCAACCCGTTCACAAATATGTACAAAGGAATCAAAATATGCTCAGGAAATTGTACTTTCCTCTTGGAAAAAGGTAAATTATGGAGACTGAAATCTGGACCTTGATATGGGTGTAGAAGAGAAATTCTGCAAGGGAGAGATAAGTTTGTGATCTCTACAGCATTTTTACAAACTGAAACGTCCTACTTCAATTCTGCCCTTTATTTTCTCTCAGGTGATTCCATTCATCTGCATTTTCTTTTACTTACCTCTTCCTTAGCTCTAGAGGTGACATTCCATTTCCCGTGTAATTTATATGAAAATTAACCTCTCACATTGGTGCAAATCCATGTGGGTGGAAATAATGTCATCTGTGAATTACCCAGTAACCAGAGGCTTTTGAACAGACCCTGAAAGGTATTCAGTAAAAACTAATTTACTATGCTTTCTGTAATAGCAGATCCTTTCCTAAAGCTGTTCTCCTGCAAGATATTGCTGTACTAACTCAGCATGGATTTGAAGATTTTACAAAAACCTGTTTATCTAGAAAACTTTTATTTGAAACAAAAATAATAAGAACTAAGAAAACCCAAAAAACCCCAAAAAAACCAAAAAATAACCCCCCCCCAAAAAAAAAAACAAAACCAAAAACCACCAACTTTTAGGAAAGTAGGAAAATGTAGAAGAAAACCCAGGGCCTTAATCAATATCTGTGTGGAAGACAACGTTTGCAGAAGGTAGCAGCTTCATGAGGTGTTGCTTTTACCTATTTGCTTTCTTCTAGTGAGTAGTGAATTTAATGAATAGAGTCCCTCCAGGTGTGCAATCACAAAACTAAAATTTTTATTCTCTTGACAGAAAATTGCATGTCTTTTTCCTAGCATAAAATGACATTTTCCCTAGAAAATGCTGATGCTTTTGCATAAGTGGTTTTCCTTGTTAGAGTATTTCTCTGAAGAAACATTTCCCACTGGTTTTAATAGTCTAGGAAAATTCTTGAGCAAATTCTTCTCTTTTATTCACTTATTTTTAGTTAGCATGCTGCTCTGACAGCACAGTCTCTCCCTAGGTAGATTGGGGAACAGGTGGAGACCATAGTTCTTCTATCTTCAATGCTACCAGGTTAATGGGAGGACAAGAGACACGATTTACAGATACTTTTGATCTGGTTTTGACTTTGAAAAATTTTCCAACAATTCATTAGGAAGAAGAAACCCTTTCTTTGCTCACAGTAATGGCTGAAGGTGCTGGAGGAGGTGAGACTGTAATGGTCCTGCCCTCATTTCTACAGGTACAACAAGTGTTCTGACAGGTATAAAAAGAAATGAACTGAACAAATCAGTTTGTGTTCAAACTGTCTTTTCATGCCACAACTACAAGAGCTCTGGACCTCCTTTTATTAGACTTTGTGCTGTCCAGAGAGTAAAGTCCATCCATGTTCTCTAAAAGGCTCTACTTCTAGTTAACAACTTTCCTCTCTTAAAATGTGTGTATCAGCAGTACTTACCAAGTGCATTTTAAGGCTCAGTTTCAATTTGTTATATTGGACATTTCAGAGATGCCTATTTCTGGATATTTCTTTATAAAGATCTGTTAAAAGATTTCTCTCCCTCTTAAGAGTGCTGCAGCCTTATTATTAACAGCCATGTGCTGGACACTGCTCCTCATCATTCTTGTGGAGAGTAATTCATCCTCTGAGCAGAGGCTCACAGAGGGCCATAATCTCTGTAACTAGAGGGAAGTTATGAAAAAAGACAGTGTGTTAGAACTGGACAACTACAGTCAAAGAAAGCATGAATATGGTTTATGCTACTGAAAATGATGAAAGTCATATATATAGCTAGAATCTTAAATTCTACTCTGTTCTCAGAGAAGTTCTCAGAATTTTTGGTTTTAAATTCCCAAGGATAACCCACAGCAAAATGCATGTGGATGTCAGAAAGGAACAGAACCAAGATCCTAAATCTGATGTTATTTATGTTTCACATTTATGTTTGTATCAGACTCTTAGTATTGCTTATGTGGATATTTTAAAAATGTTTATAGTCTTATGCATGGGTTTTGTATTTATCAGGCCTATACTCAAAGGACCTTGAACTTAATTAAAGAACATTACTCACATAAATTATTTCAGACAACCTCTTTTGCTACTTACTGTCTTTGAATCTTTGAATGTTATCCTTATGTCAAGACAATATGCTGTAAAGTCTGAATCCATTAATGAGGAAGAGCCAATCAACCATCTGTGAAATACTTGAAGGTAAGTATTTGTTGTGGTTTAGGAAAGGTGTTCCCCAATTCAGTGCTCCCACTGAAACACTCCAAATCATGTGCTGGTCTCTCACTCCCCCTGTCCCTTCCTCTCCCCCTGTGGAGGGCTGGAGAGCAGAATTGGAGGCATAAAAGGTAAAATCATGGGTTGAGATAAGAACAAAATACTGGAAATGTCAATGAAATAAGAAATGAACAGTAACAGCAACAATAACAATAAAAGGGTGTATGAGAAAGGCAAACCATTCACATGTGAAAGGCTCACCATGTGGAAAATGGCAATGCACAGACTACCACCGAGCTACCCTGACCTGGAAGAGACCCCTTCCCCTGTCCCCAGAAATGAGGTGAGGTGGTACAGAATAACCTCTGGGTTTACAAAAATTAACCCTGTCCTGGCTGGAACCAGGACAAACTTCACTGTACTCTAGAAAACCTGAACTGTGATGCTTTGGGGTACACACATGTTCCCTGTCAAAAAATCCCCTCAGGTTGTAGCTGAAAGCTGATCCAATTTGCTTTCATAAATTGAATTGCTTTTAGATTTCCCCTGGGTTTAGCAGGGAGAGCCTCTCTGATAAGTATTCCTGAGAACAATGAATCTTACAAGCTGGTATCAGCTCTTCTGCTAGAAGAGAGAAGGAGAAAGAGGACTTTCCTGCATAGGTCCTGAACTTGGAAATAGGCATTGAAGACATGAGTGTTATTCTGTATGTCCTGGTTAAAGGGATGGATGGTATTACAGAACTTTATTTTCTGCACCCTAACTGAAATCCAACTCAGGCTTCCCTGACATCTTTCTTTCTATAGAATAGTCTTTCTTTGGGGACTAAAACTACTCTTTTTCTCCACACATAACACACCTACTTTGCCAGATGAGGGGGGCTGGGTGGCCTCTACTAAAAATACACAGGCCAGTGTCCCTTGTAGATAATGACAGGAAAGTTTAGAGAAGGGCTTCACAGGATTTGTGCAAAATCCTAAATTTGAACTGGAAACAGAGCGTGAGGCAGTCAGGCTGTGCAGTGCTGGGAGTATTGTCATCAGGAATGCTGCTAGTGATTCAGTTAAATGCTTGTGGCTGCTATGGAACCGGAGGACAGACTTGCATCATCTACCTTTGGTTTCTGGGATATTCATTTTAGGAATTCAGCCACCCCCTTCTAATCACAATGAGAGAGATGCAAAGGCTGATTCTGCACCAATCTCTAATCACTGCCTGTGGCAGAAACTTAATGTTACCGAAATCCTAATTAAATTTAAAGTGAGTCTGGGATGAACCGGGACTGCATTTGAAAGCACGGTGAGGAGTAAAGCTGCCTTTCCAGACATTTCCAAAGCAGCAAATACAAATCCAGACCTAATAGCCTCTAGTTTCCCAGAAAGCAAAACTTGCTACAAGGAGAACATCAGGTACTGGGAACACATCCACAGTTCTCCTGCAGCACTTGATTTAGATCAATTACTGATTCCCTGTCACAGCCATACAAGAGGTCTCAGGTACCTTCTCTTACCACAGATTTGAGCTTTCTCATAACTTATGTTCCTCAGGAGTTATGAGATTGCTACTAAAAGGCGATTTCAGTAGAAAAGGAGATTTACTACTGACTGGCTCAGGACTGTGGACACTAAGATGGAGCAATTTGCTGGCCCTTCCAATGAAAGGGAGATAAAATTTACATTTGTGTTGGTTTTCACATAATTTCAACCCAATAAACAACATCTGAGAAAAAGGAGTCAGAGAGGGATTAAATCTCAGCTTGTTTCAGCTGACAAAGAGAAGGCAGGATTACAGATAAAAACTGTTATTCTCATACTCTACTATCTAGTAAAAAGTAGAGTTAAAGATTTCTAGACCTTTAGGAAATCTCAAAGCGTATATTGTCACATACATTGGGCAAAGTATGTGTTTAAGTGTTATGCTTAACATTATTTTCACACATTTTAATTTTTTCTTTGACTACTCTGTCTCATGTACCTTCTGCTATTGCAATCATTCTCCTACAGACTGAGGAAGCAAAAATTGCTGGTGACTGGAAGACTGAACATGAGTAACACAGGTGTGCTCTCTGTACAGATAGGCTAGTGAAGAAGGAAGTATATTTGCTATTGCTGACATTTTGTCAAAGGCTAAAAGGCAGCTGCAAATATTATTTATCAGAATATAGAATTTGTCAACTTTGGTTGAATTCCTGAGTTTTGGAAACAGAGATAAAAGTTGTCCATCTTTGGACTGAGTTTCTTTTCCCTGTTATGCAAGTTCTCGCACAAGGATGTGCTGCAGCCAAGATCTGTCATTTAGAAAAATGTGATGTTTTTAGCTTGCTGAGTTCATCAGTTGTCTTGTGTCATGTCAGACAAACTGTTTAAATATTTTTCCTCTTGTCTGGTTTGATCAGGCAGGTGGACTGTTGCTTCAGCTACTGCTGGTGAGGTTTAGGCAGCTCCCTGGGGTGATGGATGTGTCTGTTCAGGTTGCTCTCGTGCTGTCCATGCCTAGTTCTTTTATTGAAAATAGACTTGCCATTTCTACTCACTCAGATCTGCCTTCTTTCTGACTTCAGTAAGCCTAAACCTGCTCTGAGGACCTGGACATACTTCAGCTAAGATTATACCAAAGAGAAATGAAAAAACTCCCAACTGACAAGACTCTACCTTGTCCATTTGTTCTGCGGTTGGTTTCTAGGCTGGCATGTGCTCAGAGTGAAATGCACATCAAACTGACAAAGTTTCCCTTTTACACTATCGAGAGATACACAGCCAGCCTGAGGAACCATACACACGCTCAGCCAAAAAGTTTGGGGCTTACATGTTTTTTACATTTAACCAACACAGAGGTAACTAGCTGGATAACAACAGGTGGCATTTATCAAGGTTCTCAAAGTATGGTTCAGCCAGTGCATGTAATGATAAATAGAATCCCAGAGAGGAAAAATCAGAAGTGGAGTAGATGAGAAAGGCCTGGCTGGCCTCACATGCACAAAAACACACAGATGGATACACATACAAATGCATAATCGAATTTGAATTTTGAATTAATTTTCCCTAGGTTATGAAGAGTATTAAATTTGTCTTGATTCTGCTGAATACACATACTTTAATTACTCCTTCGTTGCATGATGCTCATCTTTTAATCCTATAAATCTTTGTTTTATCCTTCCTAGTTTACTAAATGGATTCTCAGAAGAGGTGGAATTTTTTTTCCTCCATTATTGGAAACTTGTTATTGCATTATTTCTTCTGATGCTCTTTGAGGTTTCAGGAAAATAGGTGTGCTTGAAGGGACCTAGATAGCTCTGTCCCATAGATATAAGACTGCTTTTAAAATAAACACTCTACATTTTAAGATTGGCCCCATTACCAATATTTGATTTTTAAAGATTGCAGAAAGTGGGATTGGTGAAAGACCTGCTTAGAACGTAGTGGGAACTCAGAGAGTCAAAACTATCAAACACTGGAAATTCTGAGAGATGTAAGAATTAGAGGCTTTTATTGCTAGAATAAGTGGCACTTAGAGCAATCTCTCCTTTTTTTTGTGGCAAATATTCTGGAAAATATTACACTGAGGAGAAGTCTTCTATGCTTCTGAGCACAGTGCACAATTACAATGATCAGGGAGAATAGAACTGCTGGTTCTGTGAATAACTGCTTTGGAGTTTCATTTCAAGGCACAAGTGACAGTGCAGCCTTTTCTGAGTCCCAGAAGATTAGAGAAGTTCAGCTTCTTTATACCCCTTTGTCATACTGAAAGTCACCACTGCACAGGGGAGAGTTCATCTTATGGGTAATTTTACACATTTTGTTACATCAGCCCAACAGCTCAGAATGATGCAACCATTCAGAGGGGGGACAGAGATTCTTCTAATCTCATATTTAATGCCATCTGTCAGCCCACGGGCACATGCTTAAGATCACCTTTAGATGTTCAAATAACCTCAAAAAACACATTTCTTTTCACAGATTTAAACACATTAATGAGAGATAAGGCAAAGTATATTCTGTATTTTCCTCTTCGAAGTGTATTCCCACCATTTGTCCATGTTCTGGATGACTGCATGTAATGACTGGGCCCTGCTTTGAGGCTGAAGGTTTGCTGGAGAGCCTTTGGGGTTCTTTATTCTACGGTCTTTCTGCCTTTCTTGGTAGGCAACCCCATATTTTCTTTTACTAGCCTGAACTTTAAAGAGGACATTTCCCCTCGTTACATTATATTCTCCCAATATGTTTTGAATTTTCTTCTTTAAGTGTACTTACATCTCTCTGATCCAAGCTGGTTGATTCCTTAAAAATTTATCTCATATTTCATGGATCTTTCTTCCAGTCCAACTGTCTTTACAATTCTGGTTTCCAAAACCATGTCAGTAAAATCACCAACCTGGAAAGCTTTCAGGAAATCCACGCCAAAAGTCACCTTTAGTGAAGGACTAAGTACATGATTTAGTAAGTTGGTATAGACCTCCTGATATTTTTCAATTATTAGGCAATAATATTAGTTCTTTTGAAGGAACCAGACATGACTGTTTATTAGTTACACATAGTTATTTCAAATTAAGTTTTTTTTATTCTTATGGAGTGTTTTTTTATTCTTATGGACAGTCTGATAATACTCATAAAATTAATTAGTTTGCATATAGCTGATGAGCCTTTGGTTTCTAGAACTCCTTATTTAAATATATCTACATCACTAGACCTAGGAAAAGAGAAGTCAGGTATGAAACAATTCCTACCAGTGAAATCTGTGGGACAGTGGGCAACAACCATTCCTTTTGGGTGACTCTCCTTTATCAACCAAGTAAGATACATAGGCATAAAAGAACACAGAAAATAACTGTTGTAAGCTATGTGTGAAATCTATTGAGAAGTCATGTAGACCCATTTGAAAAGATTTAGGTCAGTTCAGGCTTTCAGAATAAACACTTACAGACAAAGAGTAATGTCTGCAAGTGGTGTAGCTCATGCATTTTCATTAGCTCAAGTGCAAATATGGAAACATACACCAGAGTAGATCTGACTCTCAGTGTTACCCAGAGCATATTCATGGAATATGCCCTCTAAATCCTTATTCATGGAATGCCCTCTAAAGGACAAATGTAATGTGTAATCTTATTTGATAATGTATCTTCATGTCTCAGAAGATGCTTGGGAATTATTAGCCTTTGACAGACTTCCTTTTGGCTTTAACAATCAGCAGAAATGAAACTCTGCAAGATTAAATTTCTCCTTTAGACCATGAATAGTTTTAAAACTTTTTCTATAATCCCATGCAGTAATGAGAAAAGACAAGCACCAAATTTTCAGATAATTGTGCAGTGATTTAGCCAACTCCTATTGAAGTTATTTGGACTTTGAAAATTACTTATATGAAAATTATATTTTTGGCCTTTAGAACTCCTTTGAGAAGCGTGTCCTCTTAGCATGTGACCATAGGGAGTTGTTGAAGATGGAGCTGGGGAGCAGGGTTTTTGGCATTGTTTAAACTTTTGGGCACAGATGTTTTAAGTTAGATTGAACATATCCTCAACATGAAGAAAATAGGATGCTTTTAGTGTTGGGGAAATGAAATTGCTGTATAAAGCAGTGCTGAGGCCTTTCAGAGGCATGGCAGGGGTCTGTGCCTTAATAACCAAACTTATTGATTCAGGAAAATGAAATGAAAGTCAGTAAATTGCTGATGAAATGGAGTTCAGTGGGTTGCTTAGTCCATTCCATGCTGAATTGGTCTCTACCGTACATTATCCTCTACCTTGCCCAACTCAGCTGTAAATAATGGAACTGACACTTTTCTTGTTTCATTTACAAAAGTAATGGCTTCCTCTTTCTGTTCACTTGACAGGCTAAAACATATTTAAGTGGATAAAAATGAGTGTAGACCAGAATTTGTCTGAATTGCACATAGAGTTCATTAAAGCAGCAGCCTCTGGTGGAAGTTTATTCATGTGTAAAAGTACCTGCAGGTTGGTCTGGATCCCTGCTGGAGGCTGAGCAGAAGTAGCTGCTATGGGAGGAATTTGATGAAGCTGCAACCTGTCACAATTACAGCAGTGGATGTAGCAGGCATAAAAAAAAATACTTGTTGTTACTTGTGGACTTGTTTCCATCACACAGGAGGAGGAAATTTGGAAAAGATTAAGCAGAACAGAAGATCTGTATTGGAAATGTTTATCTAAAATCAACTGAGGCGAGGAAATCCTTATGGAAAAGGCAACTGACCACAGTAATTTGTATACAGATATACGCACTGTAAGACTTTGTAGGTTGATTAAAGGAGATCAGAGGTGGAATTTTCTGTTCCATACAGATATCTGGAGTAAGTAATCAAAATTCCTGTTGCTATTGAATACCAACAATTCTTTCAAAAATCTGTTTCTGTGGCTGGGCAAGGCTGTGGGACCTGGAGCCTGGCCCTGATGGAGCATCACCGGGGCAGGGACTGATAGCTTGCCAGCAGGGAGGCTGTAGAAGTCTATGTTAAAACAGTGCATCCCTATGGTTTCAAACCTGGCCTGGTGAATCAACACACATGGGACACCAGTAGGTGCATAATATTAGAAATAAAGGCCTGGGTGTATTGTTGTTTTGGAGAGTGCTGGCAATATTTAGGATGTTCTTTTGTCCTTAGGAAGTCTGGCCACTCACTAATACACAGGAAGGCATTGGAAGGATGAGGTGACTCATACTCTCTCAGATTAGCTGCTAAGAGCAAGGTAATCAGAAGATATAAAGTATTTAAAATACCTCTGGCTATTTATTATTTCTATAAGGGCTATCAAAGCCTAAGTAGCAGAGGTGACACACTTTTAAACACAAAGTAGCGAGCTACTTAGAGAGAGAAGCATATTTCACTCTCCCAGGGTAGGTTTGGAGTATTTTTGTTTCAGTCCAGCTGGCAAAGCCTTTTACTGGTGCTGTAACACCTGGAAGACTATCTAAAGTCTTAAATGCTCTGGGACAGGGCTGGAGGATAAAGAACCTTATACAAGGAAAGGTTCTTGGGGTTTACACAGTCTGCCCACTGGGTCACCAGTAAAGGCTGGACTTCATCCACAGAATGGTGAAAGCTCAATGCAATCCAGTAGTTATTCCTTAGCTTTGGTAATGTATCTGAGGAGCAGAATCTCCCTTGAAAGATCCATTCCCAGCACTGTGTTTTGCCAGCCCTTCCCCTGCCCTGAGATATGCTCTCAGAGTCAGTGTCAGAAGCCTGGTTAGTCAAATAAAGCCATTCTTCCTTTTCCGCATTCCTCTTTTCTCTCTGGGATTTCCAGCACTGGGACCTTGTCCTGTCAGAGACAGAAGAGACAGAGTGTGTGAGCAAGCAGCACCTGCCTGTGGGACATGCCAAGGTGTGTTCATGATGAAGACAAGCAACCTAAGAGCTTTGGAAGGTGCATCATCTGCTGCCTCATCTCAGAAAGCCAGGGTGGCCATGGCTACTTAGACATCCACGCATAGAAGGCCAGGGAATTTGGGTTACCATTTTTCTAATGAATGTTTTTACTCCTTTGCCTTCTCCTTTTTTTTTATTTTTTTTTATTTTTTTTTTTTTTAGAGTAAATCTATTTAAGGTTCACCACAGGTTTCAAAGAGGGAAAGAAAAAGGTTTTTAATTAGAGCTGTACACTTCATGTACCTAATGAATCAATAGTAATTGAATATAATGGAACCTTCTTCAAAGCACACCCATGGAGTATAGTAAATCCTCCTTTAACAGGTTTAATTCCATGCCAGTGACCTTTTAAGAGGATTCTTCATCATATCCTGGCTGTAGTGTATAGGTTTTTCCCACGTATTCTCTGGAGTTCATCCAGGTATTATATGCTTGGATATGCAGTGGTATACATTGTAGCTGTGGGTTTTAGGTACAGTCACAGACATACTTGTTAATTAATACACTTCCTAAAATTCTGTTATTCTCTGTATGTGGTTTTATGAAAGGCTAAATGGATTATATTATCCTTAAAGACTACAGAAATAACCAATATATTTTCATTTCAATTGTTTTAACCAGTACTTTAATCTAAAAGTTAAGGCTACAAATATATTCAATCAACAGACTGGAAAAAGAAAATACATGAGATGAGAAGCCTTTCTGAATCTGTGGTATCTTAGCATTACATTAATCACATTTCCTTAGTGAAAATGAGAGATTCATCTTGGAACACACTTCTCCAGGTCAAGAAATCATTCTACAAGACAAAGTTTCTGGAGAAGATTCTTCTCTAAGGAAATCCCTGCAAATACCCCTTCAAAGAAAAGACTTCAGGTATGAATGCAGACTTGAACCTTCAGAACCTTCTTACACAATTTTTGAGGACATAACCCTAGCAGGCTTAGGATACAACAGTTGAATTGATATTGCCTAATCAATGAGGATGATTTCTGAACCTCACACAAAGGTGCCTTTACAGTGTCTAGCCCATTTTGGTAGGGTCACAGATGTCACCTGTGCTGGCTTAGCTCTCTTTATCCTGCTGACTTCATCTGCACTGGCATCTTGCAGTGATGTACCTGCAGGGTTCACAGGGCAGAGCACTTGAACAGATCTCGGCTGGTCCTGGTTGGAGGGGACTGGGCAGGAAGAGCTCAGCAGATAATGAGATATTGCTTTGATTTCCGCGGTAATTCAGCGTCTTCAAGAATTTCACTGATGCCCAAAGAGGTTCTGCCTTGTGCAATCCGAGGGGTGGTGTCTTTTTGTTGTAGAGGAGGGTACAAGCCTTTCAACTGAAAAACAAAGACACTTGACTGGGACAGAGGGAAGGAAGCTCAAATATGAACACACTAAAACCACAGTGCTTTAGACCTGCACACCTTAATGTTTGTCATCCACACTGCACTGGTTCATCTTTCATCACACCAAAAAAGCCAAGCATGAGGACATTTGCCTCAAAAGGCTGCAAGACCTAAACCAGAGTTTAGGAAAATCTAAGCTTTCGTTTTCAAAAAGCTCTCCAGGTTTCATTTTTATGAAGAATATGCAACCTGAAGGAATGCCAACACTATAAAGCCAGAAGGCATCAATATGATGCATAAATATATATTTAAATTACACAATAAATATGTTTTATATAATAGAATGCATTAAATATATTTAATCTCATGATTTTCAGATTAATATCCTCCTTCTCAAGGGTCTCTGTTCTGATTCTGGAAGATTCATATCTCTCAATCTTTCCTTAAGAGAGAAAAAAAAAGCTACAATGCAAGTTTTTGGACCAAGTAATTGAAAATCTGAAATGAAAATGTGAGGGGTTTTTTTAGTTAAGCTGTTCCCATAAAAAGTCTGATGTATTGGCTGACTAAGAAGTCTGTTATGTCCTGCCAGGATTTAGATCTGAGCTATGTCTCTTTTAATATGTTTTCTTTCTGTTTTCAAGGATTCTCTTTCTAGAGCCTATCATCTGGTGTTATGCATTAAAATCCTTAAAATTCAGCAGCTTTGTATTAAATTTAGAAACCTTTAATATCTCAGTGTGAAAAAGAGGGAGCTTAGCTGTGCTTATTTGAACTTGAGTCACTATTACCAGAGAATGCTGCTGTCTGGAGCACCTGAATGTCCTTCCTGAGGTCACTCCTGGCAAGCTGTGAGGAACAGCCAAGCAATTCAAAGGCATAATTAACTTTTGGATGCTCTTTTCTGACATGACAACCCAAGGTTATAATGTGTTATTTAGGTGATACTAGTGGTCCCAAATTGCATATTAACTGGAGGACCTGTGCTGGAAGTAGCTCTACCAGAAGGGTTTTCCAGATTCCTTTCTAGTTGTGGGAAGTTTTTAATCTACTAAAAGTAGGAAAAATTTAGGGGGAATTCATTGCTCCAGTGATGAAAAGCTCCCCCCAGTCTGAGTTTGCTTTTTCAAGTGGGTTTATCTCTTGAAAAATTGATACAACAGTATTTAAGTGGACATAATATTGCTTACATACCTCAAAAGAACATTGTGGGACATAATGGGCTGGTTAATTGCCTTTTGTGCTGTGTGAGATGTTTCTATCAATTCTTAGATTTCGTGTGTGTGTCCAAGATGAGATACATGGATAAATGTACAGCAATACATACAGGGAAAGGCAATTTTGACTTAACATATAAAATGTTGTGTTTTGAGACACCATTATCACTCAGGAATGAGACCTTGAGGACCATGATATCGTCAGCTTAGTGTTCAGCGGTAGTAGGAAAAGAAATCAAATAGAAATATTAGGAAAGGAATAAAGGAGAAAACAGAAGACATCATTATGAAAGCAAATACATTCATGTTTTTTCCACACCTTGATGTCTGTGTACAATTCTGGTTCTCCTATCTTCAAAAAGGATGCCTTTAAAGGGGAAAATGTTCAGTGCATAGTGACAAGGACAATTCAGAATTATGGAGCAGCTTCTCTGTAAGGAAAACTAAGGTACATCTGCCAGTTTTATTTCACATCAGGCATGTGGTTTTGAAATAAATCTTCAAATCATCCTCATTTACTGCACTTTGGCCCAAACAAGGACAGTCTTGGAGCACCTGAGCTGAATTCCATTTGGAAACAAAACTAGCCCATGCTGGAACATGCCTAGTACAATTCTGGAACATGTCCAGTGAAATCCAAGTGCTAATGACTATACAATCTGCAGGACCAATTTTATACTAATTAGAAGAAAAAAGCCTGCTGAGGGTGCTGGAGACTCTACATCAATAATTTTGTTTTACGAATGCACTCCTATTCTGTACTGTACAATGTGGCATAGCTGAGGTGAATGCTTCAACCTGAAAAAGAAATTATTTATTGGAAGTATGAGACAGGTCCACACAACTCTGAGTGGCATGGAGAGGAATGCTAGAGATCAACTGGTCACTGTATTTATCAGATGCAGCTCCCATAGAATTAGGTACTGCATTAATTTGGATCAGGTTTAGAACAACGGAAATGATGTGATTCTTTGTGTGGCATGCAGTGACCCTGTGGAGCTCCTTGTCAAAGGATGTTTCATATGGGTTAGCTTCAGGTGGGGGTGAAAGCAGACTGGGCAAACACTTGGGAGAGAGATCTGTTGACATTTACTAACTGGGTTATCAGTTGTACCAGAATTGGAAAATCTCTGTGTCTGAAAGTGGGTAGATCCCATATATTCCCTTTTCTCTCTCTTCCCTACGTGTCCCGTTGTGACCACTGCTAGAGGCACAACACTGTTAAAGGTAAGCCCTTGCTCTGAGGCAGTGTTATGTTCATTCTTGTATTATATTTTTGTCTATATAATTTAAAAAAATAGTATATATAAGAAGTGCTGTAGAAATGATCTTTGAATAGACAGATCTGAACTTTACCTTTGTGGCTGGTGCTGGTGATTTCCATTTCTAGAAATGCTTCTCAAAAACCTGTGCATGTTAAATTAAAGTGTGTTTTTCTAAAGAAGTTTTAAATTAGTCATTTAGGTGATTTTCAGCATCACAGGCTACCTGAACTCTAAATGACTGCAATAATAAAGGATATTAATTTGAAGCAGCCACAATTTCCTATTGATATTTTGTGTTCATTTTGGTTTAAGTTTTACTGTTGCAACATTGCATAATTTCACAAGTGTAAAAAAAAGCTGGGTGTGTTAAATGTGCAGTTAGAAAAAAGGAAGAGATAGCTGAGGGACAGCTCAAGTTTCTTAGTCTTGGTGTTTATGTAATTTTTTGGCATGACGAACAGGGCTTTTTTCTTATATAGATGAATGCTTTTGTATAGTAGTGAAATAAATCTATGAGTTGAACATAACAATTTTTAGCAATAAACAGCAACACTATATTTGACATTTATGACATGAGGAATGAAACATCTGATTGCCATAGCAGGAGATTTGAAACATTGTCCTTAGAGAAGAGGTATAGTCAGGTGATGCTGTGCCAAAACCATGAGAAGATTGTCATGCTCTGAGGCAAATGAAGATCAATTGGTTTAGAGTGATGAATTAAAGTTTTGTGCTTTGGGAGAAGGCATCTTCCTTGATCTAATAGTCAGAAATGGCCCAAATGCTGTTTTAGTTTCACCCAGTGTGCAATGCTGTCAGCTGCACCTTTTCCTAACTGCTCCTTCTGGGTGAGGTGCTGGTCCTGGAGTGGCAGCTGTTCCCAGGGTTAGACAACTGTCCTTGCCACACTGCTGGGGAGATGGCAGGAGACAACATCTGCTGATTTGCTGACATTACCTTGGGTGTGGAGCATGACTGGATCACAGCCTGGGGTGGCGTGGCTGCAGGGAATACTTTTTATTACAGCTGAACAATTAAAGTAACTAATAACAGTAAATATTTGATATGAGTCAGACAAACCTTGTGAGTCAACACTTCTCACAGTACTGTAAGATGTTTTTCCTACCAGCTGAGTACCTTGAATTCCTGTAACTGCACTTTGCTGGCAATGACCTCAGGCTATGGCATGGCAAGGTGTGACCACGTAGCTCTGTCATGCACCAGGTCATTTGCATGCCGGGCACTGCTCTGACTCCCAAGTGCTTGTGTGGTGTGAGAGACAGAAAAGTTGCCAAAAAAGAACATACCTCTACTCTGGCTACTGGCTTAGTACAGTGAAAAGACTTGTCATTAAGAGATATGCAATCATTAAGAGATATGTAATATGCTTTTTAAAGATAGATGATCTGTAGCTTATTTTTGGCTACATAATTTAACATATTGTGGGAAAAGCATTTATACAGATATTGGTTATCAGCACCATGCAGTTGTCAGTTTCAAAACTTGCGGAGGGGAGAAAGATTCATAGAATTTTCTGGGCGTGATATAGAGAGGGCTGAACCTCAAGAGATGGATATATTTCTACTGTTCAAGTTATCTTTTGACTGTGATAAGAATGACTTCATCACCAGCGTTCTGCTGCAGCTGTAAATACTTGCTTTGCTTTAGGAAAAAGCTTTGCTAGAATTATTATCAACGCACATGATACTGTGCACCAGGTGTTTTCGGTATAAAAAATGTCTTCACAATAAATCAGTAGGAACATGATTTCAGAGGTTATTTGGTTTGTTCTCACTGTGCCTTAAGCACAGGCAAGAGGGCGTGCATATGCACTTTCATGTAGGCAACTAGGAATGAGACAACTGCTGAAACACGAGAAATGCCATGGTACAGCACCTGAGGAAAGACAGGTCAGAGAAATCAAGATTAGGGAACACGTTTCCATTTCCCCCAGGGGTTTTTATGTAAAAATGGAGAAGTCTAACCTTTGACTCCACTTTCATTCAGAGGTTCGATTTTTTTTGTTTGACTTATCCTTCTAATAAGGTTTTTATTTGATTGTGGGATGTTTCCATCTCTGAAGGTAGAGGAAAGGGTTAAGGCTCTCCCAATATGTCACCCATTCCTCCTCTCAAAGGCTGTGGTAATGTATGGAAAGGTCTGGCATGGCATTTTTTTATTTTAATCCTCTTCCATTAAGTTCTAATGACTGGTTGCTAAACGATGTCATGCATTTCCTGCTTCTTTTATGGGGAGCTGTTTTATAAAGCAGCAGCTTGGAAGCGTGCAGGAAGCAGTCATCTCTGGAATTGATTGCATTTCTGATAGAGCACTTCTGTACTGTATCCCTGGAGAAATGCTGCAGGTCATAATGGCTTGTGTTCTCCTTGTAGCTGCAGCATAATAATTTACAGGAGTAGTGCAAAGGCAGAAACAAGCTCTACCATCTTTAAACCTCTCACTAGACTCAGTTCACTCTGT
The DNA here is from genome assembly GCA_013400495.1 of Nicator chloris. Taxonomy (NCBI): domain Eukaryota; kingdom Metazoa; phylum Chordata; class Aves; order Passeriformes; family Pycnonotidae; genus Nicator; species Nicator chloris. The sequence continues at coordinate 235,130 of WAAE01004326.1, forward strand.
TTCTATTTATTTATTATTTATTTAGAGAAAGCAGATCATTATTATTACTGGAGGGGAGTGAAGGGCTATGTACAATACAAAGAAAACCTCTCGGTCTGAAACAGCTGATCTTTATAAATTGGTTGGGCGTACAATCCACAAGAAACATGTCCAATTTGATCAAGTGATGTGGAAAGGGCAGTTGAACAAAAGCAATGTTTGCATATATTGGGATGGCAGTAATGATCATGTCCCTTCTGTCTGTCACACTGATTCATTAAAAATGGGTGTCAGCCGCTAATCTTTGATTTTCAGCACAGATAAGTAATGAACAAGCACATAAAGGAAACAAAGGCTGCCCACACTGCAGAGCAGTCTGATGATCTGATTATGCTGAGAGACTGCCACTTTCTTGACTGGGTGGTAAGTATAAGGGGATGACTCCCATTGTTTCTCTTTCCGCAGCTCTGTCCTCAGTCAAATATTGGTAAGAAATGCGTGGGTTTTCCGTCTTCTCCGGAAAATTGCTTTCCTTGGTTCCTGATAGAAATCAACAAGACAGTCCCTCAAGTGAATTCTTTCTGATGGGCCAGATTTACTGAGTGCCTGGGTGTGCAAAAAGCATGTAGAAAAAAGCTTTTGAGGTTTATAAACCA
>WAAE01004327.1:0-18194 GCA_013400495.1 Nicator chloris
CCTGAGTGGTAACTTTCCTAAGTGATATTTTAGTAATTTAGGAGAGCTCCAGAGAACACTGACGTTGATGTCAGCTGTATATTATATGGTTTTGGCTTAGTCCCCCCGACGTACACAAGCCTACACAACTTTGCAGAGGAAGGTGTGTATTTCAGCAGATCTGCAATCTTTGAAAGGTCCGTTCCAGTAAAACATGTTTTTATCACAGGTTTTATTAAGCGGTATTTTTGTGTTTGCCCATCAATCTTTTTCTCCCACAGTGAACAACAGGACAAAGTTTTAATGTAGTTTGCATGCTTTTATCAACAAGACCTTTGAAAATAGTATTTTTCACCTCCAAAGGAGATAATAAATCTCAGAAGTTCTGGCAAATGTTTCTCTAAATTGCTACCAACTTGCCTTTGTGTCAGGGCACATGAGGAAATCAGGAGAAAAATGTGTCTTTTCCTCACAGAAGAAGCTCTGAGGCAGAGCCTCTGTACCTGAAAGGTGTCTTGAATCTTTGCCTTTCCCTGCTGAAGGTTATACCTCTTGGCAAAATTCAACATGCAATATTCCAGCTGTTTGCACCCAGAATATAAAGGACTAGACTCCTAATTTGCGCTGCATAGAAATTTTTGCTTGTGTACTTCAGCTCACTGATCATGTGCTGTAACAGTCATTTGTGGACCTGTACTATGAATAGCATCAGGGATTTAGTCTGATGAAATGGGAAAATGGTGAAAAAGCAAAAAGGACTATTGAAAAGAAGTAAACAGGAACAGCTCCTTATGCCAGTGGAAGTGTTGAATCTTCTGCATCATGAAGTTGGGGTTTAAGAAAATCACTTTAGTGTAAATGGGAATATAGGCTAAAGAACTTCACAACTTGCTGTGCATTGTCAGGGAGAAAGATATCCAAAAGCACTTGTTTACAAACTTAACACTTTTTAAGCTTTTCTGAGAATGTGCAAAAACTTTTCTGTATCAACACCAAAAATTATTGTAGTAGTAATAATGCCCCATAAGTTTAATTTTCATTTAATGGCAGTGAATCTAGTATATGAATCTAAGGTAGACTTGCTATTCTCTGTGATCTGTTAGTGCAGAACTCAGTACTACATCACTTACTTTGAAGTACATTTAAAAATATATGTATGTTTTTAATTCATCGACAGTCTTTGTGGCTGCAGTGTGTAATTTCTAGTCATGTAGGCTAACCTTTGGTTCTGAGTTCATTTTTTAGTGCAGTTTTGTGCATGTGAAGAAAATATTTGGATTTGAATAGCTTTTAGGTGACACTTAAATGCTGTTTTGAAGTACAGTTTTACCTTGCCTGTGAAGACAAAGTCCTAAAGACTAGGACTAAGTCTTGATGCACACCTTTTTTTTGATCAGCTATGATGTGAGGAATCCTTCTATTCCTCTACACTATCTTTAATATCCTGCTTAGGTATCCACTGAAACTTTTGGATCAAGGTAGCCATCAAGAATTCCTTCTATAATCAATGAGTTAATCATCTTTACCTTAAATACTAATCGTTATACAGCTAACATAAAACTTATTGAGTGCTTAATTTCATTCTGTTAACTTGTGTTTGGAAGTAATTTTTGCTTACATCAGAGACACCTTTCTGGTTTTTATTTTTTGTTGATTATCAGGGTAGCAATATCTGGCATGTGAAAGAAGATGTTATAAGATAATAAGGTAGAATGAGTCATGCAAGAAATTAAGTATCTAGCTATTTTTTAACTGATACACAGTATTTACTTCTTATGTGCTTTGTCTTTTAGCCTCTGTCAAAGCATTCCAAAAGGTGTTGTGGATTCATGTAAATAATACATATTGATTAATATATTTGTATACATGAAAAAAAACCCAACTATTGTGCAGTTTTATTACACGCATATGCTGTCTAAATCATTACATAAAGCTTCAGGTGATATGGAAGCATATTCTTGTCTTTCCCTTTCTCTTTCTTGCTACTCCACTTGAATCAAACAAGAAGCATATTTTCAACAGGGATAATATTTCTATTGAATCATTAATATTTATGTCTTGCTATGGAATGTCTCTCTATATACTGTCTGAGAAGGCCACAGATAGGTATACACATAATTTCTTGGGGAATTTTCATTACCAGTTTGCCCCTGTACCAATATTGAAATAAACTAATTTCATTTGACCCTTGCCTCTCTTTGTCAGGGCATCATGGATTGTGTTTTTGGCTCTAGAGTGTTTTGGTACTGGTCAAAACAGCAGCTGTCAGGTCTGTCCAGTGGGTGATGACATTACACTAACTATAGCTGCCACAACTGCAGCAATCTTGAAAACAAAGTGTCTCCCATTTCTGGAACCCTGTTAAAATTGGAGGCTTGAAACACGTTTACACAGACTTACAAGTTTATTTCCATGTATAGTTTCCTAGAATTCTTCCAGTTCTCTTTCTGTGCAAAGACACCTTAGTTCTGCTTCTACTGGAAAGGAGAATCAACCATAAAATCCAAGGGGTTTTTAATGTGATTTAGCTGAGTTTCATCTGTACTGTATTTCTCTTTCCATGGAAAGGAAGATCTAGGCTGATTTAAATTTTATCAAGTTAATCCATAGAGAATTGCTTTTCCCCCTCATGTTCAATGTCTGTTCTAGTTTAGGCCCTTTTTTTCCCACTAGCTATGTCTTTCCCTATTAGTCCAAATTATGTTGCTGTTTTCTCAGCAGCCTGTCTAAAGTAGTTGTAGTTCATTTGTATAACACAGTAATAAATGCTTGCAGATCTTGCAAATAACAGAATCAAGAAATAACACAGTTTTAGCTTAGGAACATAAAAAATGCAGTGTTCATTTATGTCCTGGCTTCAGGAACTGTGTCAACATGTTTGAAGCAATAATTAAGTGGTTACTTAATGATTTGAAATGGTTTCTATGTAGAAAAACAACAGACAGATATTTATTTATTTATCTGCCAGTTTCTGAATGTAAATGCTTTGTTTTCTGATTCTTTTATGTGTGTGTTTGGTTGTGTCCTTTGACCATGCTAATAAATGTCCTGGCTAAGAGATGACACTCAAAACATTATGTATTGTGAAAAACTGTCATAAAGCTTGAAAATCTTCCAGAATCAGGTCTATCCTAGCAATTTAAAAGTGACTATTATAGATCAGCCAAATTACAAATCTATCTTCTACTGTAAAGAGTAAAATAATTCACATTGGATTTAAAGAGCTATTTATAATACACAAGCTCTTTAAAGTCATTTATACATTGCATTTTTCAGTACAGACATTACTAATTTGGCAATGAACAAGCTCATAGTCGCTGATAACTTATAGAGCAAAATTGCCCTTGTACTCCTTTGTACCTTTTTTCTACTATAAACAGAAAACTCTGTTACTGAAGAAGAGCCTCTTAATTCTCATTATCAGTTATAGCAAATATACATCATAACTGGATTCAACAGGAATCCTTTAATGATGAGCAGGTGAGGATTTCTTTTACAACTGTGTTCCATTTGTTTAATGTTCAGCTTGGTTTAGTAGAAGTTGGTAGTAAAACTGTTTAAATTCCTATTTAGCGTCTACTAGCATAGAAAAAAGATGTAGACTAATCTTGAGCAGCCTCCCTTTCAGGTAACTATGACAGAAGGCCCAGAAGCCCATCATGCTACAAAACATAAATTGTCTTAATACTTGATGATACAAGGCCAAAACTTGCAAATTAATATTTTTCCTTAATCTTTCAAACTGGGGGAGGGACCTTTTAGTTGCCAGGGAATTAAAATATTTTTCAGAACTCTTTAGATATGTTGATAGTTTTCCTGAGTTTTTATTGTGTAATTTACAAATTTTGGCCTTTGCTCATTCTTGGTGTAGTCATCTCAGGTAAGCAGCTATCAAAAAACAAACAATAAAAATATAAATAAATAAATTTTAAAAAGGCATCACTGGTTTTAACTAATCCTGTTCTGTAATACTGAAAGATTCAAAACAAATTATTTTAGAAGTCACCATGATTATTTAAAAAGACATTTTAAATTTCTTTTAAGTCTTTAAGTCCTATTCCTCTTTTAGAATAGATTTGGGAGTTATAACATGTGGACTGATTACATATTTGCATTCAACCATGTATTTTCCTGTGTAGAACTGAATTGTACTAGAACAGCTTTATTACCAGAAATATCAAAGTGTTCAATTGAAATGAAGAATATAAAGGTAGTAATAAGGATTTTTGCAATACTTAATACCATTTGATTAAACAAAAAGACAAGTTGCCTGACCTGATTCTGTGGCTTCAGTTAATTTCAGTATACCCTGAGTAAAATTATGATTTAGAATAATTCTGCTAAAGGTAATAAAAAAGGCTCTTTCAAATGTAAGACTGTAAAAATAGGATTGAACATGACAGAGAGGTCACCTCCTGACATATTTTTGTGATAGATATAGCCAAAACCAATGAGCATGTTGTGGGTCTCAAGTATTATATACTTGCTTAGATTTTAAAATAAAAGATAATAAAGTATAAATTGCTAAAAGCCTTGTTAATCTTAATCATCATATTCCTGTTCTGGTTTTGCTTGTGTATTCACAAGTGTGTTCTATCTGATCAACATGTAGGTTGTACTTAGTTACAATATATTTCTTTATTTTACAGAAAGTAAGTGCGAAAAAAGCATCACTCTCTTTTTAATAGTTTTTCATCTTTTGAAAACTATTAAAGCTACCCTCATTTCCTGTGCACAATCCCTTTAATGCTAGGCTGCTTGTTGTTCCTTGGCTGCCAGACCAGATAAAGGACAACTTCCAAGGGGATAGTTCTGCCTTCATTGCAGATGCTTCTTTGCTTAATTCAGTCTTTTTGCAGAAACTGTGCACTTGAGTAGGTGATGCCCTGTTATTTTATGTGGTCTTCAAAACAGTGCTTCCAGAGGAAATTGTTTAATCAGTAAAGATAATAGCTCTTAAATATGCAATGTAATTGCTACAAATTATACACTTTCCAACTACAGGATTAATATTAAATATTGTTGTTCTAATAATTAGTGCAGATCGTGGCTAAGTGTTAGTCCATTTGATTGGTTTTATCCCTTTTTTTCCAGACACTCAATGAAGACATTATCTTCTAGTTTTTTTAGTGCAGCAGACCAACAGGTTTTACTTTTCTGAGGAAACATTATATACCACAGGACTACTGTTTCGGATATTTACATATCTGCCAATTTAGTATCTGAAGAAAGTTAATTAAAAAAAATACGTGTTTAAACTAATATTATGTCTTGAACTGCCTTCAGTTAGCATGCCTGCCGCAGTTGCTGCAGAACATTTTTGTGCAGATTGGAGAATCTCCCAAATCCCACTGACTGTTCTAAAATGTGTACTGAAGAGATCTCATCTGCAGTACTGACAACCTTATTTCAAAACAGAAGAGAAAGATACAAGTGATGAGATGGAGTCACGCAGTTTGTTTGGTTCCTCATTATTATTGCTTTCTGTATTCTGATTTAAGACTGCTTCTGTTCAGATACTCTGGATTTAGTACATGAAAGATAAAAGTTGTTCTAGAGGATCAATATTTACTAAAATTTGAACTATTGATAAAACTATCTGTGACATTTTGTAACATAACATGGCATTTTTAATAATAAGTAATTTTCCTGGTTTTTTGTTTGTTTGTTTGTTTTTTTTTTCGTGGTGCTTCACAGTTTTTAAAAATATCTTCAAATTATAATTGAACAGTGTGTAAAGCCCAGCTTAAATGCTAATATTGAGGTTGTTTGGACAAATCAAAATAATGTTAATACAACACATTTTGAACTTGGATGGTTACTTATATTTTAGCAATTTCAACATAATGGCACAATGATGGAACTATATATTCTTTCTAACAAACGGATCAGTGATACACAAGTTTTACTGAAGTCACTGACAAGATGTTGAATGCTGACAATAGGTTGGATGATATTGTGGCCTGTGTTGCTTTCTGAGCTGCACTGATACTACAACTAAATCTTTGTACATAGAAGGAGAAGTGTTATAGGTAATGTGGAAAGTGAGGACTTTGTTTCTTCTGTACAATCCTCTAATTTGAGTACAAGTCCCTAAATTATCAAACAAAAATAATATAGCTGTGTTGTGCTGATCCAGAAATCTAATCTTTAGGGAGGAACACAGAAATGGGATACCATCTACATAAGATTTTCTGATATCCTGACAGTTTTTCAGCTATTTTTGCTCAGGACTGCCTAAGCTAATGATACCATTTTTTATTTTAGTAACTTTAAACAGAATTTCCCGTCATGAATTTTCTACTGTTTCAGTTTCTGTTAAGATTATATAAGATTTCATCAACCTCTAAGACATGTGTTCTTCTATGTTTGCTATTTTAATTTAAGTATGTACATGAGAATAACAGATATGTTTCCTTGATCAGAAGTTTCTCTCATTGGCATTTAAGAATAAGGAGATTTAATTAAAAGAAAGGAAATTTTATGAGAACTCATAATATAAACATATTTCTATAAACTCACTGGAGTTACAGCTCTGTAAATTAGGTGTATTAATTTCTGCTAGCTAAGAAGAATAATTGAGCTAGGTTCTTAAAACTGTTTTTGAATTATCTTGCTGTTTGGACTTCAAATTAGAAAATTTTATGAAGAAGGAAAAAGTTGCTTCATCTGCAGAAATCTGAGTCAGAGCACAGCTATATTATGCAAATCTTAACAGTAAAAATAGCTTTGAATGAAGGACTTGTTTTCATTAGCAATAGGGTAAAATGGATAGTGGGTGTCTCTAATCAGCAGTTTCTAGTGTGGTTTAGAAGGTTAAAGATAAAATATTCATAGCAAAAAATACCTTTCCCACTTATATTGAAATGCAATTTCAAAGTTTAAGGCAAAAAGGGATCATTAGTTCATATATATATATGTGTGTGTGTGTGTATGTGTGTGTATGCATATATGGATGTGTAAGTGCATATATATCTAATAGGGTCTGTAGAACTAGGACAAGGGGTAATGGTGTTAACCTAAGAGAGGAGAAAGACAGACTAGATAAATGGAAGATTTTTGCAGTAGGGGTGGTTAACTACTGGCACAGATTGCCCAGAGAGGTTGTAAATGCCCCATTCCTGGAAACTTTCAAGGTTGGGCTCATGGGGGCTCTGGGCAATGTGATCAAGTTGATCTGCTCATTGGAGAGTTGGACTAGATGACTTTTAAAGGTCCCTTCCAATCCAAACCATTCTATGATTTTATGATAGCTATGTAATGGTAGATCATTAAACCTTGCCTACCTATTCCTGAATTAATTAAAATTTTATTTCAACTTAAGTCATTAGAACGAGATAATACTGCATGCCAGAGGGGAAAACAGACAGGAACAAGCTGCCTAATATAAAACACCCTAATACTGCTAAGGAGACATGAGTTAATAAATCCAAGTAATCCTAGTAGTTATGATGCCTTAGAAATGCTAGCCTGAAACAGAGAGTAGACAGAGCTAGACAATAAAATAGATATTTATTAAAAGGACAAGAGTCTGGCCGGGGCTACACCCTAGACAGACCCAAAATGGCCACAAAATGGTCCCCTGGTCACGAGGGTTTACATTTTTATAAGTTTTGGTCCATTTGCATATTGGGGTTTAATTGTCCAATTACAGCTTCAGGTTGTGAGGTCCCATCCTTCTTGTTTCTCCCTTCAGTCCACTGTTGTTTATGCTTTTGGGCCTGAAAATTCTCCTTGGCCTCCAATGGGAAAAGATTTGTTTTGTCTACCTACTCTGTGAAGAGAGTTCACTAGCACTTAATATGAGACTTAGAACTACACACTTAGGCAGTACAGAATCTGAAAAACATGAAAGCTAAAACTTAAGGCATCAGTTAGCTAAAGGAGTTGAGGTCCTATTCTTTTTCTCCATCCCATCCATCTAGCTCTTCTAATAAGATGCAAGAAACAATTTCTTCTCCAAACCAGCTGTGGTAATCCATCTCATTACAAGTGCAAAAACCAGACACAAACAGCCAGTGCAACTCAGACAAAAATGTTCTTTTTAGCTGGAAGAAAAGATCTGCCTGTCCTGCCTCAACCATGCTCTGAGGGAGTTTTCATTATCACTCTACTGGATACAATTTGTAGATCTGACTTGAGGTTTGACAATGTGCAGTAACTGATTCTCAGGTTGATACCAACCTTCTCAGTCCTTGCTTATTTGACTAGTCTTTTATTCATTCAAGTGGACTGAATAAAGTGGACTTTTAAAATGAAAAGGCAACAACTGGCAGTATAAGGTGATAGTCTAGTAGTAAAAAGCAAAGATACTTTTGACCAATAATTTGCTGGACTTGACTTGCAAATCAGTTATTTGTTCTTTCAAATGGAACTTTGTATGACTTATAAGCTGTGTTTACTTTTGTAAATCAGGCAGCCTGGCACTTCAATAATTACACCCTACAGAGCTTTGCACCAGCACTGTGAACATTGTATTCTGATAGCAGTGCTACTGCTAGATGCTAGGCTGCTCCACCACTTTCGTACTTGCCGAAACTCTGTGGGAGGATGTACTTAGTGAGATATTTTGAAAAGGGAGAATTTAGATCAGGCTGAAAAAGCATGGATTTTTCTTCCAGTTACAAGAAAAATATAAGTTTTTCATGTACACCTGAGTACCCAGTCACTGTTACACAGATGTTTGAAAAGAGGGTGAATATTTAAAAAAACCAAACTATTTGGGAATTTAGCATGGGGAATATCTATCTCAAAGTGTAATTTGTTGCTGGATGACTGTATGAGTGTCCATTGCAGGGGTCTTTGACAGGGTTTCTTTAACTGCGTTGGAAACTATTCTGCTGAATTCCTATAATTTGGCTGGCCTGTGATCCTATGTGACCACTTCATTATATACACAAATCATTGTTATTAATTATCAGAAACTTCATACAAAATATCTCTAACTTTGAACAAAAGACTGTCTTACGTGACTGGTTTTGTATCTGCAGGAATGATTTCTCTTGGCCATTTAAAGGTAACTATGTACAGCTTGATCAATTTTGCAGCAGGCTTGCCTGGGAAGCATCTGGAACAGCCAGATGCCCCATGCAGTATGTTAATATACAAATTGAAATGTTCAAATTGGTCTGTACATATCAGGAGATGCTTTAGGAAGTGTGTGGAATTCCCACCTAGGGACTCCTCTGCTAATTACTGATATATATTGCTGTGAAGGAGGCTGGGAACTTAGTCAGTCAGTCACCTTGGCTAGGTTAATGTGATATTTCAGTTCAGTTGGACGTCTCACTTAGCAGTGGGTTCCTGCACCACTAGGGAATTTCTGACTCAAGTGTATGAGTGTGCATACAGGGAACAGTCCTGGCAACCTGTTACACAAATATAAATATAGGACAAACTTGAATTTTATGTTAGTACCTGCAGTTTCAGAGCTCTTGCCACATTGTACAATACATACTCAAACCTGAAAATTATATCAGTGACTTGGGTGGAAGTGTGTCACGATCCGCTCAATACAAGCGGGATTGTGATGGTCCGTTTAGTGATCTCAGAGAACAAAAGACACAGCAGGGGACAACAACAGTATGGTTAAACAGAAATGCACCTTTATTGAGTGCCAACACCAGTAATGCGATAAAGGGAAGGAAAGGAAATAAAAGGATAGAAAGAGAAAGAGCGGGGGTAGGGGGAATATAGCTACCAATGAAGAGACGAGATCCTTGTGGTCCTCGGCAGGCCTCGGCCAATGGGTCGTCTTCCTCCGCTGGGGAGATCTCGAAGCGGGGTTAGTTCAAGGGGTACTTTTATAGTCATTTTCAAAGCAAGTGGCCACTGGCCAAGAGGTGGTGTGATATGATGAGGGTCTTCGTTGCTCCAGGAACAGGTGCAGAGGCCGTTGGGCCCAGACAGGTATATCATGTCCAGCACGGTACAGCCAGTCTAGGCTTGCTTGCCGGTTTTGACAACAAGCCCCTGCTTGCCCGACCCTGGCCCGGTCCATTGTTCAGTCTCTGGTTCCCATGGGGATCAGTCTCAGTTTGGTGAACACACCTGTAGATGAAACTGGGCAGCCATCCCACCTCGGCCAGGCCAGAAAATCCAGAAAGTTCCCCCCTGTTTCTTGGGGTTTCAGTCTCTGTCTTTGACAGTGGTCGTGAGGCATAGACGAGATAGATGAGGGATCTTCAGACCGACCCTAACAAAGTGCAATACAGATTTAATGTTATAATTTTTCTAAAGACCTTGTTACACACCAGACATGCAGCACAGGGAGGAATTGCTGTTTTGTTCATGTAAACAGTCTTGTCAGGCTTTTGCCCCCAGAGATTTGTGGAGTGGAATAGACATGCAATAAAGACTATTTGCTGTCATACTAATTTGTCATGGATTCTGATTAAGGATCCTATCCTGTCCAATTTGTGATTTATATCAGACAAAGAATCACAGTATTAGAAAAACTGCTTTGGATATGGTGTTGCAAGGGTGTGACTTAACAAAGTTGGATGGCAAAGGTTCACTCTATTACTTACTAAACGGAAGAAATATACCAAAGAAAAACAAGTTACAGTCAAGCTACAATGTTTCATACAGAGACCGGAGACATAAAAGGGTAAAGGATACCCTCCCTCTGAGTCATGAGATTCAGAGTGGACTCCTTGCTTTCTAAATTTCTGTGATGGTTTTGGCTGGAATTTACAGTGGTGGGTATGGGGCTGTGTTTTGGATTTGTGCTGAATGCAGGGTTGATAATATAGAGATGTTTTTGTTACTGCTGAGCAGGGCTTGCACGGAGTCAAGGCCTTTTCCGTTTTTCATACTGCCATGCTGGCAAGGAGGCCAGGGGTGCATGGGAGGTTGGGAGGAGACAGGTGACAGCCAGGACAGGTGACCTAAACTGACCAAAAGGTTATTTCATATCATATGATATTATGGTCAGTATATAAAGTAGGGGGAAGAAGAAAAAAGGGGAGGGACATTTGGAATGATGGCATTTGTCTTCCTAAGTACCATGACACATGCTGGGGCCCTGCTCTCCTGGAGATGGCTGAACACCTGCCTGCCCATAGGAAGCAGTGAGCTGATTCCTTGTTTTGCTTTTCTTGAGTGCGTGGCTTTTACTTGTGTTTTCTAGCTTTTATGCTTCTGATTCTCTCCCTGCTCCCATTGGTAGGGAAGTGAGCAAGTGGCAGCATAGTGTTTGGCTGTTGATTGGGGTTAAACCATGACAACTTCTGATGAAGTCTGTGTGACACTAGGCCCAGTCTTAATCTCAGATGTGGACAATGATGTATGTCTAATGGAATTATCTATATAAATTTTCTAAAAATTAATATTTAGTATAAATTTCCTTAGTATTAAATTATCATGCTATCAGTCATTTACTAAGGATCTTTTGCAGGTAAGGGATCTCTCTACCTTAGGTAAGAAAGGTTCTCTTAGTCTCAGGTAGGGAATCTCAGACCTTGAGAGGCATTCCTGCTCAAGGGGAGAGCCATCTGGGATGCAGTCAATTTTTAATTCAGGGAGAACTCAAACTAGACTCATCTAAATCTTGATCATCAGTAAAAGGTCTCTCTGCCTTGGGAAGCAACCATGAAGGGAGTCCCAGCTCAAAGGGAGATCACCACAATGCAGCCATATTGCCTAGCAGGGAAAGCACTAAGGCAGCTCACTTAGGCTGTCATATTTATGGAAAAAAAGTGGTTGGGTCCTAGTCAAGTTGCATACAATAGTGAGGTATGTATGGGGCACCTTGTACCCACAGCTTTCTAAGTTCCTTGCGTCTTGGAAAAACCACCTGCTATTTGTGTGTTAGTCACATGATTGATATTACAAGCTCATATGCACTGATGCTCAGTGTCACTGTTGCTTTGTGGGTTTCCTGAAGGAGTTCTTGGCCCAGCTACTGCTCAGGCCTTTACCTCCTCTGGAGCTTGTATCAAATTACTGCTAGTTTGGTTAACAGATTCACATCCTCTTGCAGAGAAGATTATGGGTTTCAGCGTTCACATCTATATAAAAAAAAAAGCTGACTGTGCTTAGAATGCCACTTTTCAGTATTTTCAGTGCTAGTGAAGAATACTGTGTGTTCCTGTACATATAACTGAAGGTCATTTATTAGGCAGTGTTGAGTCTTTTATATCTGGTCCAACTTATTATGGACTCTACTCTTCATAAAGTCCTTGTACTTCCAGGGATGATTCTGGTTCATTTGCTGGACAGAAGAACCAAGGGCAATCTCATTGCCTCTTTCACATCTCAAGTGTTTTATGCATTAAGTATTTCATATTATTGTGTATATTCACCAAAAGTTCTTGGATTTATCTACTGATGGGAAGAATTAGAATTTTACCAATTTCCCTTTGGCCATTGTAGAGTCTGACCAAATGCTTGTCAGGTAGGCCAAATCCCCTGACAGACAGGCTGTTGGGTCCTTCCTCCTGCCTTCCTCATTGACATCTTTTTATTAAGGATCTCACTAATGGGAGGAAGCTCAAACTGGGACAAGAAAGCAAGGAAGTTATCCTCCAGACAATATGCAGACAGTATGAACTGTATAAGGAAGAGTAACCTGCAGCGTATAAATAATTTCTCGCCCAGTTTCCAGGTGATATATTTATTTATGCATGAGTAAAAAAAAGGAAAAGAACATTTTCTGTATCATTTTTTTAAGCTCTCTCATAAGTGTACATAGTGATGTGTATATTGATCCCTAGCAGCATAACCCCTATTAGCATTGCTAATGCTACAATTAAAATTAATTTACAACTAGGCCAGGTTCCGTTTGTATTCATGAAACATTGAGGTGGGTTGACCCTGGCTGGCCACCAGGTGCCCACCAAGCTGCTTTATCATTCCCCTCCTCAGCAGGACAGGGCAGGAAGAAAATAAAATGAAAACCTTTCTAGCTACCAGTACAAAGCATAGCTGTGAGGGCTGATATGGGGAAAATTAACTCCATCCCAGCCAGACGCAATACAGATGTTAATGGACTGATTATTATTGAACAACTCCATCCATTATATTAAAAATATGGTCATACTCTTCATGAAAGTGACTTTTCTTGTTTTTCAAATTTGAGCAATTTTAATTGCTTCATTCTAAGAAGTAGGATAATTTGATGGGAGGCTTTGTGCTTTACCAGTAAATATATGGAGTGCGGTTTCTGGTAGGAAAGCTTGCAGAATGAAAATCCCATGTAATTTTTTCATTAGCACTCTGTCATTGAATCTCTCTCAAAAGCTCACAGACAATGTAAGGCTTATAAATATGATTTGAGAAGATTCACTTTAATGTCAGTGACTTTTTCAGGAAAAAGTAGGCAAAAGCTAGATGTACTTACTAACATAAAACTGAGGACTCCAGAGATTAACAGGCCATCTTAGTATTTATGGAAAATGGATTGGGTTTTTCCACATGGCTTGTCAGGGGCTTAGTATTCCTCTCTATATTAGAGTGGAGTCACGCAGGGACTATAAGTCATTAAGGTACAGAAATAGGAACCAAATAAGTCTCTCAGATCAGGATTAATAACATTAGTGTTACATGATAACTGTCTTCTCCTTTTTCTCCCTCTTTACCCCTTTTCTCCTTCTCTTTTCTTGCAAAGAAGTAGACAACCCTCTCCCCTTAAAACAGCAGCAATCTGCTTTTTAATTTTAACACACAATAGGACACACAATAGGCACAATAATGCTGTTTCAGTCATAATCCATATGGAGTTGGCTCTAGTGTGTAGCTTTTTTGCTAATGACATCAAAATAGTAATTATGCAGTGACCTTTAAAGAAGAAAACTGACAATTTTTATCTTATTATAGATATTTATCTATATTTAACCAGTTTGAGTACTCTCAGGCTAAATATTCTCCATCCTATTATGTTAAACACAGCATAATTACTGTTTGATGTATTGAGACAGTGGAAGAAAGAATGTGTGGGATTAACTTCAGTGTGTTTTATTTCTGTATGGTTGGTTGGGTTTTACAATTATTTATAATAAATTTGCATCAAGCCAGAAAATTGAAAACATTCTTTAGTTACATTATGGAATGTGTAGGAGTATGCATAATTCAGATGGGCTAAACCACTAAGCATTGCCCAAATTGCTTGTGAAATATGACAGGAAAGATGTCTAGGGGAAATGTAGGCACTCATATGAAAGGTTAATTTTGTGTGCTACTGAAATTGCATTCAGAATCCCTGGGTTCACTAGTAGTGAACACATTATACAATTCAACTCGAAATGATAACAATCATGTTGGTTGCTTGTTTACACTTCATAAATAAATGCATTTGCAATACCTTTGTTACAGAATTTTTGCAAGGATTACCCATGTGGTTACTGTTGTTGCTAAGACTTTATGGAGTGTTTTGTTTTAATTTCTTTCACAATTTTAAGATTTTTAAAACATTCTAAAATTTCCATGTTTCGCAGGATAATGAAAAGATGTGTTAAAGTATGTTCTTGTTTTCCAGTTGTAAATAAAATATAGTTGATGAAATAAAAAAATCAAATGCATTTTTCCCGTTTGCCAAGTGCAACACAGTTCTAGCCTTTCTTTTTAAAATAGACTTTTTCCATTATTTTTTAATTTTACACTATTGTGTTTTTACTTATTTTATTTTACTTTTTAAGTCTAGAGAAATTTCAGCCTTTTTTTAGTCTTCAAAAAATAGGAACAGCTGTACCACTCACTTTTGCAAATTCTCTTCTTGCTTAGGAGTGATGCTTTCTTTAGTATGGCTAGAAGCATCACGAAGATTAGCTTCTGTATACATTAACCATTTATTTTCACTAGACTGAGTTCATAGTCATAATGTCTGCTGCTATGTTGTGTCTATGAGCAGATAGATTTCATTGTTGTCACAGTCAATAGGTATTTTATTCTACTGCTAAAGTAATTTCATTGGTAATTCTTTTCTTGGGACAATGAAATTTTGAGAGGAACTTATGACTTGGAGGGCTTTTTTAATATATTTTTTTTAATATATGTAGCAGTTTGAGACTATGTCTATGAATAATTTAAAGATGTTTAAAGCGACTTGTTATGATTTTGATAAAGAATCTAGGTAGTAAATGCCTATTGACAGGGGAAAAAAAGTGGGTTTGTGTTGTAAAATTAATTTCTTCTTTTTAAAATGAAAAATGCTGTCATAATAGGACTGGAAAAATCCAGACCTAAATATTCAATTATGAGTGAACTTTCAAATGGGAACTCAAGATGCACATTTAACTTGTTGCTTAACTGTATTTTTTTTATTTTATGAGCATGATTGTGAGTTCTTAAGTTTGAGAAAACAAGAATTATATTTCAATAATATTTTTGAAATATGTAGGCAGGTAGATATTTTTGTGTTGGGTTTTTATGATGTTGCCAATACTTGGCTTGGGAGCAGTCAAATCAGTTAATATGTAAAAATATAAGAAAATACACTAAGTACATGTTTACATGCAATTTATATCGTAGTGTTGATAAAAACTTTTTAATAAGGAGTGTATTAAAAATGTCACCACGACACCTGCCTTTTCTTGTTAAAAATGTACTTGGTAGGCAGGAGCCAGAAAATAGAAATTGTGGGGTGAGATAAGAACAGTTTAATAATTGAAACAAAGTGAAAGATAATAGTAACAACAATAACACTATTACTACTAATAATAATAATTGTGATTAAAAGAGAGAAAGAGAGAAAGTGAGAGAAAACCCAAGAAAGACAGGTGATGCACAAAACAAGTGCTCACCATCCACTGACTGATGCCCAGCCTGGCCCCAAGCTGCAATCGTCCCTCCCTTTCAGGTAACTCCCCCTCATTCATATATTGAGCATGATGTTCTGTGGTGTGGAATATCCCTTTGGCCAGTTTGGGTCAGCTGGCCCAGTTGTGTTCCCTTACAGCTTTTGTGCAGCTCCTCCCCGGCAGAGCATGAGACACTGAAAAGTCCTTGACTTGGGTAAGCACTATTAGCAGCAACCAAAACCTCAGTGTGTTATCCACATTATTCCCATCCTAAATCCAAAATACAGAAGAAAATGAACTCTATGATGGCCAAAATCAGGATGCTGATGTACTGAACTGTGTGTTCTATCTGTACTTACATTTCTTTTTCTGTGATGTGGTAAGAGTGATTGGCCACTGCAATCATCTCCACAGTTAGCCTTTATGTAATGTCTGTCCTTGTCCCGACAACCTGCTCTGTTCCAGTTGTGTTAAAGTTATCGTCTAAAGGAATTTCATCTTCCTCTGCTCCATCTGACTGGCATAGCCAAGAAGTACGGTATGGTTCCCCTGGCTCTTGAAGAAAATGGGAGACCCCCAGTGTTTCCATTTCACCTATTCATGATATGACATTTCATTGCAATATTCTATATACCTCTGATTCTATTCTTCCCATATTTTCCAGTTTTATATTAGAATACTGCTGTCCAATTGTAATGAAACAATATTTAAACCTTCATGGTATTTGTTTAGCAAGTATGAAAGCAAAAATGAAATATTTGACTGAAAGGTCACATTTTGCCTTCCAGTTGAAAGACAGTGAAAGTCAGACAAATATAAAGTTTCAGAAAATGTCTTTCTGTAATCTTGGTGTTTCATAAAGTTGTGTGTTAACATTGTATGTGAATGCCACCTATGCATGTCCAGAGACAGTGCCTTTGCTTTTTCACCATGCCTCCTTGAGCTGTGGAGGGTAAGGATTTTTTGGGGGTTACTGAAAACAAAAGCTTAGGAACAGAGGATAGTATTCACATGGTAAATGTAATTTAGAGGGGAGTAACTTTTTTGCAAGAGGTTTTTGAATAATTTTTTTAAAACATTGGGTTTGCTTAAACTGCCTGAAAAATTGTTCTACAGAGAAGATTCTCTTACTCTTCTGTTTTGGCATTACTGTATTTCCATAGTTAAACAGAAACAGAGTGATTGTTATAATTCCTAGGGCCTATCTTGCCTTTTGAGTCCAGTGACAACTAATGTGCTTCTTGTTTTCACTATTAAGTCAAAATTCTGTAAACCAGAAGCTGACAAAGCAGATTGTAAAGAGACCTTTCAGTGGCCTAAGCAGAGGAGATAAGCAATAGCAAAATGCTGATAAAATTTATTTTTCTCTTTGTCATCAGTTTTAGGTACAACAAGCTTGAAAATGTAAGCGAATTAAGGAAATAATGGTCATATCTTCATACAAGAACAGTGCTTCCTATTGAAATGGATATGAAGGAAGTAATTTTATAAAATGATGTGATTGCTTAGATTAACTGGTTTTAATAGCCATTAACAGCAATTAACATCTTAAGATTTTTTTTATTTTTTAAATTGAAGGAAACTGTTGGACATAAAAGTTAATAATGAAATGAACACAGGTTAATTTTGGTTAAGGAAATCATCCAAATTATTCTCAAAACATTTTTTTGAAAGGAAGATTGAAGCAAAAGCAATTTGCTGTGATTTGTTTAGATATGTATAAACTTAGTATTTTCCAAAAAGTAAATTTGAAGCACTCCCTAAGCTTCTTTGAATACTCTTCTACTGATAATTCTGGTAGTTGTTGTGTCCTGAGAGTTTTTTCTAGAAGACTTCCCTAGAACTTCCTGCTAACTTTGGAGAAAAGTCTACAGAACTTCTTCATACAATATATGGCACTGCAAATCTCTAGCAACCAGCCTGACTCTTAGGAAAGGCAGCCTGAATTCTGGGCGTTTAGAATGGACTTACACCCTTCCTTGTTTGGAAAGTAGGGGATACCACCAACCTGTACCTTACCATCCACTTACTGACAGCTTAGGTCTTTTTTTAGTGAATGAGGAATAGGAGAATTTTCTGTCTTCTCTCTATAAACTCCTCTGGCATGTCCAGCTCTCAAGAGCTGAAAGGGTCAGGCAATTTGAACTAGGAGTCAGAGAGAAAATTGAGAATAGGTGCTGCATTAATGTCAAATTAAGGAAATTTAAGCATAAAATCATATTGCTCCTGAAATATAAACACCACTTTTATTCTTGCTGGTGTTGCCAAGCTAACAAACAAGTGTTAAAAAGTGACTCTTTCAGCATGTGTTTAAATGGTTGCACTATTCTGCAATTCTAACTGCCCCAGGTTATCAACTTCGTGCAGATACCTGCACGTGTAACTCAGTTTACAAATATGCAAATTTACATATTTATTTAAATTTATTTATTTAAATAAATTTAAATTTTAGAAAGTTATTTAATTAACTTCCAAAAA
>WAAE01004328.1:0-12826 GCA_013400495.1 Nicator chloris
AGGTAAATGTTGTCTATCACTATTTCTACCTTCTGCTAAGCTTACCTTTATCTTCTGAGTTGTGCCACTTAAATTTTTTGTGCGGTCTATCACAACACAACTCTGTAATCTAATTACCTTATTCACACAGGCTTAATTGAGGTACTAAATACCAAGGATATGTGTAATATAACTTCTTTCAGATATGTTCTGAGGAAAGGCTTTCAACCCTTAAATTATGATCAATTTGCCCTTTTTCCTGGAAGCAAATATACAATAACAGGTCAAGAACCACAAAAGTCTTTTCTGTAGAAAAAAAACCCAAAACAATTCTCCGTTATTATGGCATAATAAAGTCCCAACATTATTCCCCAGGTATTTATTTTTCTAATGGAAAGAAAACTCCCTCTTTCTACTCCCTCTTCTCCTTCTTAAAGCACTTATTCGGTATACTGATGAATGTATCCTGAGACTCACTGATCAGGGTGAATGAGTGCTTCCTGAGCTCCCTGGCACCCTTGCATAATTAATCTGCTCTGTCCCACTCCCTATTCTTGGGCTTCTTACAGAGTCATTTCTATAGTGGTGAGAGATTGCACCTGGCGAGAGCCTGCATCACATTGTGAGAGATTGGCATCGACACCATTCTTATGGTAAAACCATCCACAGTATAATAAAATCAATTTCATTTTCATTATGAAAAGGAATATAATATTTTCATTATGGAAAGCAAAACTTGTTTTATCTTGGTCAGATGAAGAAGGTCAAAACTTACTACTTAACTTCACTTGTTCCATTAGACAGCATTTTTATGACCATGCATCTGCTTGTACTTTAAACCGCCACTGAGTGTGTCATTATCTGAAATTATTTAGGAAAGATACAAAAATCTGCCTGCATATAACACACTGCATTCTGAGGCAACATATACTGTGTCAAAATATATATACTGAAGGGAAGATAACTCAAGTAATCAATCAGTTCCCATACCTGGCATTTTTCTTTTAAGGACACCAGTACTTCATGCAGCACAACAAAATTTTGTTACATGTTGAATACAATAAACAGGCCATTCCTTTTGCCATCTATTTTATCCTTTCTATTGTTAAGACAAAGCAGTTTTAAGCTTATTTTGATGATGTTATCAAGTTCTACAATCTGGAATTTTATATATTCTCTTTTCCAAAGCAAAATGGTTGTTTAGGGGCATGCTCCTTTGATGGGGAGATGAAACACAGTCTTTTGAAAACTGCTATCATCAATAAAATTAACTTTAACATTTAATCTCATCTCATTTAATCTCATCTTTACTGTATTAATTGGCAGCATAATTTTTTTCCCCCCATAGCAAATCTTATTGTAGTTAAGAGTTTCAAGAGAATATTAAACTCATTTTGTATTTTTTAATTTAGATTAACCAAGTGCTTAATCTCAGATTAATATTAGAATGATACACAAAAAAGTTAATTTATACACACTGCTATGAGCTATGCATATCATAAAGCATGTATTAATTCAACTTAGTAAACATAATATGTGCTTAAATATAATATATGCTTTCAGTTTTGCATCTGGAACTGGCATATTCCAAATGGAGAACTTGAACAAATGATATATGTTCCTGTTATTTTGTAGAAATGTATCCCAGCTTCCTTGCACTAGCAGCGCACACCACCAGATATTTTTTATAGATTGTATTAATAATGTAAATGTAGTTCAATATTCAGGTTATACACAAATGATGTTTACTTCAAAACAACAGATCCTGTTGAACTTAACATCAGTTTTCTGAATAGCGCTGAAAAGTTCAGTTTTTTCTGGTGTCATCAAAAGAATGACAGTGTTGGATATGGAGCCAGCACCTGTTTGAATCTGAGTTTGTTCACAACAGCTAATTGGAGTCAAGGGTCTACACATACACTTACCTGCCCAGACACTTGTTTGATTTAGAAACTTTCCACTGTGTGAACAAAACCCACTTGATTCCCTCAGCATGCATCTTGTGAACTTATAACTAAAGCAAGTTGAGTAGGTGGGTTTAGAGTACCTTGTCTGAGTGTTTTCACCTGCTTTCTGTTGCCAAGGAAACTATTTCTGTCTGTTTACATTCACAATAAAAATCTCATTGAATTCTGAGTTTCTGATATTTTTTGACTGAATCAAAGCATCATGGAAGAGTAGTGGTCAGACTCAAAGGTACTACAAGAAATTTCATGGAAAACAGGAAAAGCTCAAGAAGTGACTATTTAATTATTCCTTATGATTTGAACTTTATATTTGAAATTACAAACAAGTTAATATCACTCCTATATACAAAACCATAAAAGGGAGTCCATGGAGTTATCGTGACTGCTCCTAAACACAGTATTAATACTTTCATTAGAATCACTGTTTTTAATACTATAATTACCAGAAGCTTTTCAAGTTTCAGTTTTGTGTTCAGAAAAATGTTGATTCAACTTTCTGATTCTTTCATTAAAATATACAGTTACACAGATTTTTCATTCTGGATTTTCAATTTATAATTTAATAATTATTTTAATGTAAATATTTCCGATGTCCTTTAAATCAGCTCCTACCCATAAGCACAAATTCAAAACCCACAATAAGAAACATAAATGCTCAAATTTCCTAATTACAACTCTATTTTATGTGAGCTTGACTGTAGGTTCCCAGGTTAAATCTGTGGCCTTCTTGTAGAAAGCTGTAAATATACATAAAATATCATGTGAACTTTTCCACTGTTTTCCACTCTGTGCAAACTGAAAAGCTTGCACAGAAGCACAAAGACTGATACTTTAAGGATGGAAGAGTTTATAGATTCTTTCATTCTCTTCATATCTCAAAAGGAACCCCAGCCTTCCATGTGTAGAAACATCCATAGAGAGGCAATGTGTTTCCTTGGAATAAAAGAACTCTCAGCCCACTAGTTGTTTGCTTACTTAGACACATTTTGTATGTCTAAAAGAGTCCTATGCCAGTAATTTGCCTAAAAAGTTCCACTATAGATGTATCCATAGGACTTCTTTCTAGGCAGAAATACACATTACATTAAAAAAAGGGAAAAGGAGTAAAATGAATAAATGCTGTTACCTACTAGAAACAAAAGTAAATTGTTTTATGTAATGAATCAATATAAATAGAACATAAATAGCTAAGTGGTGATAAAAACTAGTGCCATACCATGGAAGCAAATTTGCATGAAAAACTAGTTTTATCTAAACAATTAGCCAGGGAGAAAATATTTTGAGAAAAATAATCCAAATACCCAGAGGGAACAAAGGTTTATAAGGCAAAGGAACTTGAAGATCGGTCAGTCTACAATAGAGTTATATTTATTCCTTTACATATTTTAATTTTTTTGCCTGCTTTCAATCATCCTTGGGTGATTCTGTGGACACATTGAGGGCCTTAGTGAAGTCCTTGTGAGGAAGTTATTAAATCTGCCATTAAATATAGTCATTAAATCAATTAATACGTTGGTTCTTAAAGTAATACATATATGTGGATAGATCAAGTTGTTCCAAAAGTAGTGAAGGCTGAAAACTGGGGTTTATTTAATGACACAAGTAGGTTGTTGTACTATCATCAACACAGAAATGGCAGTGATACCTTCCAGTACACAGCTGACATCTTTTACTCCTTTAAGCTGTTAGGTTACATGTAGGAAGCCACAGTTAGGGATTTCAAATAGTAGACAAAACTTAATTAGATGTTCTGACATCACTTACTGTTTACACTGCAGTTACATTTTTGTCTCCTTCCTACAAACTTTCTACTTACCTGATGTCACACAGAAATCTGAAAATCTGGGGTTTTTTCCATTGAACAAAACCAAATACTTATTGAAGCTAAAAGAAACTGGTTGCAATCCTACAAACTTTACTGGATAAGAACAGTCTCTCTGAAATCAACAGGACATTTTTAGATGTTGAAGTGTTATAGGACAAGTATCTCAGAGATGCTCTATATTTCTACATTGGCTTTAATGTTTCTCATCTCCTCTAATCAAGCACAGGTTTTCAGGTTCAAAACTGGAACAGCTATACGATATCATAAGGTGTATAACATAAAAAAAGGTTAAACTAGACAGGTATAAAAGCCCTTTCTGATTGCAAAACCTAAGACGTTTGTTTGGGCAGAGATTACTTAAAGAGTGAAATTTCCAAATGGTACAGAAATTTAATGCTGAGACTCCAAAGTCTTTGGAGCAGGGAAATCTCTTCGTATCTATTCACAAAATTAATGAACAAATTTATACTTATTTATTTGTTCTTTCTTGTTTTAATGTTGTTCCTTTTGTTATGGCAGGGCTAAGGAAAAGATAGCACGTCTTCCCTAGTCCCTAAAAAATTACTTTCTGAAAGCTGATTTCTTTAGTAAATAGCTGTAGAGATTTCTGAATCTGCTTTGAATAAAATGGAACTAGGAATCTTTAACTTCACCTCATCACTCCACTGATGAACTGAAACTGCGAACAGCTCTCAGTGACATCTGTGACATCTCACTGCTGGGATAATTAGTACGCCTCAGTGTGCTTTGCAGAACCCCAAATTTATACGTTGGAGCACATTGTACTGAAAACTTCTTTCTAAATAAAGACAGAACTCTTAATAAGGAAATCTCCAAGGTTTCTAAGCTGGTGGTGGACATTTGGGGTGTATGGACAGTTTGAACTGATTTGGGCTCAGTGAGCTTCAGGATGCTTTCTGGAGTTCAATCACCACTGAGTAGAGGTGAAGCAGCAATATGGGACAGCCATGTTTTTATGTTCGTAGCTTTATAACTTTTAAAACTGATCCCTAAAAAAATTCTTTAATATGTTATGCTTAACGCTACTATGAAATTGTATAAACCGGTAAGTTCTTTTTCCCTTGGGTATGTATTAACAACTTACTTTCTGCAAATAAGTGCACAAATATGATTAGCTTTTGCAAATTGCTCCTTATTCTGTTACTGATAAGTAATTTTTATAATTCTGCAGTGTAAACAGATGCTATTTTCCACTACATATTCAACTGTAATGAGCTAATTCAATGTGTTAAAAACAACAAAAGATCTTCAAGAATGAGCTATTTGCTTCAATATTCCAACTTCCTTTGAAATCTATGTTGAAATCATCCATGGTAGGAAGTTATCTAATTACTGTAGAAGCCCTGTTGCAAAAGAAGAACTTTAGTTCAATTGTTCAAATCCCAGCTGTGTTCTGTTACCTTCCTAACATACATGTTATCCATCATATTGATCCAAAGGCTATTTTTTGACCAGAGCTAATATGCTTCATTACTTTTCCTGTAACAAAACAATATTTGGGCACAAGTTTTGTGACTGTTTCAACATTCAGGCTTACGAAATCATTATACACCAAAATCTAGAAACAATGAACTATGGTATTTTCCTTGGCCTTTGGAAATGGCAAGGACTTCCTTGCTATGAGAGAGAGAAAAATAAAACCAAAACAGAAAGCAAACATGTTAAGTTTAGATTTTGTGGGTGAAATCCTGGCACCACTTAAGTCAACAGAAATGTTGACATTTATTTCACCCTGGACTGGCAACTGAAAGCAAGTGCAATACTCCATCTGGACACAGTGTGAAGAATTTGAAGATGGATGCACAGCTTTTGACTAAGCCAAAAAAACCAAACGCACATCACAGAAACACATCAGCTGAGAAAAAAACCTTGTATTTTCACCAAAAAAAAAGTGTCATAAGCAACTTGGAATATGTTAAGCTCTTACCCTCACTATAGCATTTGTTTAACTGCACCGTCTTGGTTGGCACTATATACTGATAATCAGATGCTACTGGTATCTCATGCATAAATACATACTACAAAATAGGGAAAAATAAAAATTAGGAATAGAGGAACAATTTAGCTCAAATGGAAATGACTTGGTTTGTTTTTCTGCTGTTTTTTGATAGGTTTTCCTTAACACTGCTAGAGACAAGCACAGGAATATTTTTCCAATTTCTTTTATATTCTAACAAACCTGTTTAAGGAAGAAAATTGTATGTGTGTGGATATATATATTTATATAGTTACACACATAGCATGGGAAAGCTGCCATCTCACCAGAAATATAATATTAGATAGAAAGCTTTCCAGTGTGGAGTACACTAGATATATATACATATATATCTCCAGCAAACACCCAGCTATAAGAGACTCAGTTTTGTCAGAGAGATATAAACCCTTGTGCTTTTTCTAGTGGGTTGCAAATAATTCGTGCAGTAGTTTATGGACAGATATAAAGACACA
Organism: Nicator chloris; assembly: GCA_013400495.1. Taxonomy (NCBI): domain Eukaryota; kingdom Metazoa; phylum Chordata; class Aves; order Passeriformes; family Pycnonotidae; genus Nicator; species Nicator chloris. The sequence goes on from WAAE01004328.1 coordinate 6,241, forward strand.
ATGCATATCAGAAGCATCACATAATGATATCTAGGGAGTATGTCATCAGAAGAAGGCAGATGATCATTAGAACTCTCAGTCTCAACTGAATTTGTGAGGCTATTTTTCCATTTTAGATAATTTCTTACTTTTGATCCCAGAGCTACATTACATCTGAGTCCATCTCATAACAAAAATACAAACAAAATGTATTAAAAATAAATAGAATAACTCAATTTATCTCCCAAAGACCGTGCTTTATAGTATAATTAATTTCAAGAATGACTGTTATTCTGACATGAATAAACCTCAGCCAGACTGAGAAAACCCTACCTTGAAAAGACCTTAAGGGTGTGAGTTCAGACCATGGATTTGAAAAGGTAATAGCAGACAGCAAACATTGTGACCGTAAAAGAAAGGACTTGCAGGTGTAGGTTCCTATGATCTACCAAATTATGACAAATATTGCCAGTAAGTTACCTGCCTGAGGCAAATAAACTGGCTTGAGACAAGTCAACATTCCCAGGGCATTTTCCTGGCTTTCAGAGTTAATGGCTGGCACCATGTCATCCCTGTGCACGTCATTCTCCTCAGAGCCTTGTGAGGCCTCCACTCCCAGCTCTGGATGATGTGTTTCTGTGTGCCACCTACTCCACCAGCCACATCAGAGAACTGGAATGGCTTGGGTTGTTAGGGATCTTAAAGATCTTCTATTTCCAACAGCCTTGACATGGCCAGGGACAACTTCCACTACACCACATCATGCAAAATCTCATCCAGGCTGGCCTTGAACACTTCCAGGGATGGGCCATCCACAGCTTCTCTATTCAAGTGCCTCACCACCCTCAAAGTAAAGAATTTTTTTCTAGTATCTGATCTAAACTTGAGTTGTCTCAGTTTAAAGCCATCTTTCCTAGTCCTGTCACTACATACCCTTGTAAATAATTGTCTTGGGTTGCAATGCAAACCAAAAGTGTGTATTCAATTCCCATCTGTTGAAANTTTGCTTGTTGTTTTTTGTACTACAACATTTTTATTTTAAATATTCCTAGTAGATAACTCTTATTCCTATTCCCATATCTTTGCCTGAAAGCCCCTTAATTTCAAAATTATAATAGTTTTGAGGGAGGGGGTTTACATTCTTCATTCGAAGGGAGGCTCCAGCTTTCCCTGGCAGACACTTGTCTTTCCAAACCAAGACAATAATCCCTTTCCAGTTCTCTTGTAGGTCACCTTTAGGCACTGGAATACTGCAGTAAGGTCCTTTCAGAGCCTTCTCTTCTCCAGACTGAACAGCTCCAACTATCTCAGCCTGTTTTCATAGGAGAGGTGCTACAGCCCTCTGATCACTTTCATGGCCCTCCTCTGGACTCACTCATTCCAGCAAGTCCACATCCTTCTCCTGATGGGGGTCCCAGAGCTGGACACAGCACTCCAGGTGGGGTCTTACCAGAGTGGACAGAGGGGCAGAATCTTGACCTGCTGCCCAGCCTGCTTTTGATGCAGCCCAGGCTTCAGTCGTCTGCCTACGCTACAAGTGCACGTTAACGGGTCATGCTGAGCTCCTCATCCACCAGTATCTCAGTTTTTCTGTATTCCTCGCAGGCTACCTCACCTTCCTTCCACACTCTAGGGTTCCTTGTGTTTTGCATTTCAAATACAAACTAGATATTACCTCTAGCTGAGAGGTTTAAGATATTTTAGCACCTTCAGGCTCACAGAAGATAAATCTAACAGGTTACTTTAGGCAGACAAGTGGCCAGGAATATTATTAGGAGCTTTCAGGCTAAGCCAAAGGGTTGAATAGTCCAAACATGGTAGGAGGACAAGCAGTTACTTGCTAACAATGGAATTAAATCTAAAGCCAAGGTGATTATGCAGTCACGTGCTAACATCTTTCCATCAGTCAAACAGGTCTATGACTTATACAAGTTCAGGAATATGGGTATAACCCCCCCTGATATTTTACAGGAGGGAGTCTCTACCTCCTTTATCTGATCAGAGAGACCACATCATTGACCCTGCACATTATCACAGGAGGCAGCAACAGAATTTAAAGCTTTTTTTTTTTTTTTTTTTAGAAAATGTGCAGATGTGGCACCTGGGGACATGGTTTAGTTGGACTTGATGATCTTTGAGGTCTTTTCCAGCCTTAATGATTCTAGGATTCTATAATAATATGTCTGAATGTGTGGTTATTTACAGTGCAAGAATTTCTGAAAATGGTTTGATATTAATGATAAAATCTTCATCCTGTTTATTTATCCTTTGGTGCTGATAAAAGAGAATTATGCTTCTCCGCAGCCAAAGGTCTTCAAGGGCCAACCCAACACTTACTGGTTACAAGTTATCATCACTCATCAGGTTGAAAATGCATCTTTGCACACACCAAAAGAGCTTGCAGTGAAACATCAGGAGCCCCTGCCTTGTCCTAAATGTAATTCATGATCTACTAACAACATACTGAAATGAGCCACTGTTACCCACTCAGCCAAGGAAAATCGTGCTTCTTAGCCACAGTTCAAACCCCTCTGTTTGTTGTGAATATAGATACTCAACTAAAAATACATATTTAGTATTGGTGGGACCTCTTTTTATAGGAAAAATGGTATCATGCCTGCAAAATACACAGATTCTTATGACTGCAACAATCAGTTTCAATACTTGAATTAAAATTCATAGTCCAATTACTCTAAGTTGCTATACCTCCTCACTGAGACTGGATCTCTTACTATTCATGTCAGGAGCAGCCAAAACAAACCACCAACATGAGAATATCAGTAGAGGTGGGGGGAAGGAAGGTAAATATTTTTGGCCTTCACTTTCCCATTCAGGGAATATAGAAATTGACACTTTTTGAATACAAGTAGACTTCTGAGAAATACAATATACAAGCCTTCCTAATTTTGAAAATCCAAATTTAAATCAGTTACCCATTTAAACTATTCTAGAACTGCTTTTCTCATAATTCCTTACTGCAAATACCAGAAAAAAGGCTGATCAAATTCAACCACCTAAACTTTTGTATAGGTTTTATTCGTGAGTGAGAAAAAAATTATTACTTAAGGCTGACTTTGGAGAAGATCTGAATCCTAAGTAATCCCAGCTGAAGAATGTCTGGATGACAAACCTCCTCCCAGTTCAAAAAAAGGAAAAAGACTTACACCGGCCGGGGTCATGTATTTCAAGATTCTGTTTTCAAGCCTTTCTACTCTCTGGACTTGGACATACTTTCCTTGTGATAACTTTTTCTTGGGTTTCAACCAATATCTTTATGATCATTCAGCATTGATAGCTCCTGGATGGCTCTGACTATTCTCCTACTGTTTACTTTGCCACCTGAAATTTTCCATTTCTCAAATCACCCCTTTTTGTCACTACATCCCAGATGTTAATCATGAACTATGACAGACTCAAGAGTATCCTTTTTTTTCCACATATTTATCTCCTATTCTGCATCATTGCACCCATTACTTAATATTGTTTGTTTGTTTCTTCTCCTATATAGCTCCTTCTCCCTCTTGCATACCTTAGAACAACACACCTCAGTGTCTGGATCAGAACCTTTGTCTTCTCACTAAAGTCCCTACACCTCATGATCCCTACTGCTGAATGCCACTGCGTCTGCTGCTTTCTTCTTCTGAACGTGTGTCCTCTCCTTGTTTTTTGACATTTTTTTTGGTGGCAGCACCGCCTCCAACAGCACTAATTTAGCACAGGAGAAACGAGTAAGCCCACAAATATCCCAAGCTTCTCCCTGTGTTTTATGCCTTGCTGGCTTACCATGCTAGTAAAGCCTGAATCACCAATCAGGACATGGAGATCGGACTCTAGAATAGCCAAAATATTTCTGCACCACTTTTACATATACATGATGCACATTTTCTTAGCTCTTCTGTGAAGTTTCATTTTTACAGCCTTTTCAAGCACTGAAGAGATACAGATTAGGCATGTCAAATAATTTTGGAATAAAAGTTACTTGCCCCTGAGAATGACACAAAAGAAAGTACTGTTAAATGCATAAAAAAATCTTCATTCCTCCAGTGTCCAAAATGTTAATTATTTCCATATACTCCATGTTTTCTGACATCTTCAGACATTCTTACTCATTTATTGTTGCTTCTCAGAATATGTCTACATTAGAAATTTACTTAATTACAACCATTTATCCCTACCTATGACTCTGGTATGAAAAACATGCTAGAGAATAAATTGAAGAATGACAGGTAACTTGTGATGGGCTATTTGGCTAGCACTGCGTTAGTGAAAACCCATTAAAAATCTCTATTCAATAACAAAAAAATAATTTTCTGTCCTGTCATTATAACAAGTGATAAGAGTCTTTGAAAAGGTAATGTAGATCAATGTACGTGTAACATAAAAATTATGCCATATGCTCAGATTAATTACTAAACCATAAAAATAAATAGATTGTCATTTTGGAAGAACAACTCTGCGAGTGATGAAATTCTGTATTTGGCAAACAAGGTATTCAAGCAGACAGAATATAAGGACTGAAGCTCAGTGATTATCTGATTTGCAATTTAGTGTTTTTATCATCAATTTTAAAAGAAACAAAACATCTGAGCAAATATCCCATAGTTTTAAAATTACTGCATATGCAATTGGCTTATTGAATGATGAGATTTAGACAGGTTTTGTGTTGGTGTGTAGACCAAGGTGAGATAATAATGCTGAAGTGTCTGCAGCTAATGAAAACATAACACCCTGTATTGGGTGGTGTGGCTCACTGTAAAAAAGCAATATATCACTGTCCTGAAAATGACCAGCAGGAACAGGAAAATGAGCTACCACTAATTAAACCTTTGATGTAAAAACATGATTGCTAATCAAATCTTTATTACCCCACACTGTCACATTCTTTCTTCTTCATTTCCATTCATCCTGTAATCCTTGAAGTATCAGCTTTACAGCTGACCTATAGGCTGTGGCTTTTTGACATGTGAAAGGATTAACTTGTGACAATGATTTTCTAGAGGAGATACCTAAAATAAAAAAGTGACCACAGATGAAAAAAGAATGGTACAATTAAACTACATCTGGTCATTCTGATAGCTAATTAAAAGTCATATTTAAGTTACTAGCAAAACATAAGGTGCTTCCTCAAGCTGAAATTTCATCTTTCTTGTGACATCTGAAAACCACCTTTATTTACGAGGAAAAAAACGTTATTCAGTAATGACCACAATATAAGAAGAATTCATTAAAGAAAGGAATTTTGCCTTTAGATTTTAATTATTTAATTACTATGAAATTTGCTATACAACCTTCCTATAAATTGAATACTGAAGATAAATATTACCCTAACCAAATAACTGATTATAAGCCAACAAAATACCTTTCCCAAAGATTCTGGGCTAGCACATAAGAATACTAAATTTCTACTAATGGAGTACCACTTAACAATTCTATTTTTAATTTAAATAGCTATAATTATTGCAATATTTGTACAATAAAGTAAAAAGGAACATAAGGTATTTCAAATAGAAAAGAGTTTTTCTTCTATCATGTAGGGAAAGATCAACTGAACTTATTATTTTTGTGAAAGAAATAAAAAAAATCAAAGAAAGCACTGACAATTTCAATACTTTAAATGTAAATTAAAATATTCAGACAAAAGGCTTGAAGGCAAGTGATTCTCCCACCAAGGGATGATTTTCACTTATCTCCAGGTGTAACATTATGTGCACTGATGGGCTGATCAACAGAACAGAACTTCTCCCCAGCTGTAATCAGTAGTGATTGATGGTTGGGACAAAAAAGTTGATTATCATGACAAGTCTGCTGATGCAGAGAAAATAGGCAATGCTGGGGAAAGGATAAAACCTGTTCAGAGACTACCTTACAAAATCTCCTTTCTAAGGGACAGAAAAGAAACATTTATACCCATCAAAAAATTGCTAACATAAATTAATTCAGTGCATATGCTATGCATTTGTATCTGAAATAATCCCACCACAACACAAAGAGACCTATTTAAATACCAAACAGACTAAATCCTTGTATTTTTAAAATCATACTTTGAGGTCACCTCATCAAACAATCATGTATATGGAAGTACCAGTATGATCTACCAGTAGACCATTACCTCAGTTTAAATACATGATTTGAATTCATAATTCAGATTTTAAAGTCCATGGGGGAGTTGGGTGTAAGCGTCGTATTGAATTCTTTGCTGAACAGAAGTCAATCCCTTTTAACCATTTGAAACCTTGAAAGACTTCACTTCCAATTGAACTAAAAAAAAGAACAAAATGCACAAGCGTGGGCAATACGCCCTCAGAAGTATAGTTCAAATATGTGCCTTTTTATTCCAATATAAGGCTTTTAAAAGGAGGTATTGGGTTGGAGTTCCACTCCTTCAGAGGATAAGGCTCCCAGCTGTTTGCTGTGATGTAATAAGTACACAGAATAGCCATATCTCCAGAGACTGTAAAAGACATGAGAAGAGTGATAAAAGAACTCAGGAGCTGAAAAAGTCAGGCCTGGAGGTACTGAAGTGGAATTTGTTTACATCAGGGGCAGTCGTGTTTAATAGCAATTCTTTCAAAAAGAAACATTATATTTCCTCCAAGAAGAGACTGCA
>WAAE01004329.1:0-10000 GCA_013400495.1 Nicator chloris
TTTTAAGTAGGTGTGCTATGCAAAGAGAAACACTTGAATTGAAAGGAAAGAGGCAGCTTGGCTTAGACTGCTTTATAAAAAGTGATAAAATAACCAGCAGCCAACTGTGATCTCTGGCCACAGCCTTTTCCTTTCTAAGACCAGTCAGGCCAAAAGGCTGAGGTGATTTGCCAAGCTGTGAAACTTTCATGAGCAGCTGGAAGAGGACAGGCACAGTTTTGAGAGCTTCAGAGAGGGCTTGTCCATTTTGCAAATTTAGAGTAATATCTATATTACAGATGCACTTCATATTCAAAATTTTAGATCTCGTGCAGGCAAGTTAAAAATTAGCTGTATTGTTAATTCAGGTTTACAATGAACTTGAAGCATATTGGAAGTTAATGGTGTTAATAGCTTTGTGTAATGTGTTTCCTATTATTACTTCAAATCTTTTTTTTTAAAAAATACATTTGCAATGATAAAAATTGCCATTCAGATTTATACTGATTAAAGAAAAGCCTTACTTGATAACAAACTTGCACAGACAATCCAAATTAATTGTTGGTTTGATTAAAATGCAGCATGTATATGATAACTGTGAGCTCTTATGGTCACACTGTGATTCTCAAGCAACACAGATGTGATAAGTGCTCATTTTTAATCTGGTACAGTTTGCATGTGCACCAGCATCCTGNTTGCCATTCAGATTTATACTGATTAAAGAAAAGCCTTACTTGATAACAAACTTGCACAGACAATCCAAATTAATTGTTGGTTTGATTAAAATGCAGCATGTATATGATAACTGTGAGCTCTTATGGTCACACTGTGATTCTCAAGCAACACAGATGTGATAAGTGCTCATTTTTAATCTGGTACAGTTTGCATGTGCACCAGCATCCTGTTGGAAGAGAACATATGTTTGAATAGATTAAATAACCAGCCACTGCCTCAGGATTCCCAATAACAGAGGAAGATGGTGCTCATTGAAGGGAACAAGAGAACACTGGGGGGAAAAAAAGATGTTCTAGTACTGTCAGCCTAGTCCTTGCATCTGTCCAAGCAACACTGACAACATTTTAATGTGTGCAGAGATGTAGCAATTTAGAGGAAAGAGGAACAAGAGTTTGAAAACTTGTATGAGTTAATGAGGTTTATACCCAGCCTTTTTAGGAGAAAATACCTATAAGGACCACCAGGTAAATACTGTACTTAGAATATTCTGGATACATGCAGATATAGCTGTATAAATAAAAATAGTGCACATTCCCAGCAATAAAAGCCATATTATAGTGTATAAGCAAAAGAGGACTAAATTAAGATTCCAATAGCATCTTCAATTCTAGTGCTTCCATTATATATATTAACTAAATCAATCACTGTAATTACTGTAAATATCACAGCTTATCACAATCTTGTAATAAAAAAAAAATGGACTTCCAGGAGAAAAGCCTTGAATCATACAAGATTGTCAATAAAACAGCCCACAGCTATGCAACTTCAGAGAAATAGACTGTGGTTTACCTTCTCCAAAGGATTACCCAAAGCACTTTTCTCTTTAAGTTTCTCAAGGCTGCAACAAGCACTTCCTGAGCTCAGAAGAGCACTGGCAATGCCCACAGTTCTGGAAGTTTTCTTTGCGTTGATGCATTGTCAAGACTCACTGATTCAGTGAAACACTGCTTCAGTTTTTCCCTTCAGTTGTCGCAATGATATTTAGCAACCACACTTTAATGTCATCAACCCATGTCTATTATGTTTTAACATTGTTTCTCCAACCCTGCCCAAGGTAAAATAACTTCAAAAGTTATCATTTGTTGCCTTGCTTTTATACAGCCAACGCTTTTGCCAAACCCAAAATGTAATGTTAATGGCAATCTGTGTAGGGAACTGTGATGTTCCTCCCCACTTCTTCCTTAAAATCTCACTTCTGAAAGACAGCCTTGTAGACAATAATAAAGAAACTGTTGCTAAGAGAAATGCCTTTTGGGGGCTTTATGATAAGATTTCTTATAGGACAGTACTTGTGCAGTAACACAAAGCCAGTCCAATACCATTTAATAATTTCAGGTAAGAAAACTATAATTTCCTGGATCTTGCATCATACATGTTGACTTGCTAAGGGATGTGAAGAATAACACAACCAACAGAAGCAGAACAGAAAATTTTAGAAAGATTTCACGTGGCCTGATGTTGAGAGTAACATAATATACTTTACTCCTAACCTATAGATTTAAGCTATTCATCTATGTCTAATGGATAACCTAATAAATAAAAATAAAACCAAACAAACAAGCCATATGATACTGATCCAAATTTAAGCCAAATAACACCTACATGGGCTAAGATCTCAAACTGAAAATCTTTGGCTCAGCCAAATGAAACAAGTGCAACATAGCCTGAAAAAACTCTCACAGATTTTGGCACTAGAAAGAGGACACTTCAGAAGCACAGCATGGCGCTTTGTCCACTATTTTATCATCCCACCAACCCTGCCCTTTTATTATTATTCATAGAAGATATATAATAGCCTTATTTTCCCTTTAGAAGAAAGCAACAGATGAAGAGATAAGAAAGAGCATCTTCTGTTGGTCCTTTTAGGCCCAGTTTACAAAGAACAATCCTTGTCAGCTGCTCTCTCTCTTTTCTAGTGCAAATCTCTGTGTGTGCTATAGAGCCATCAAACAAAAATAGTACAAGAAGTCATCAAACATTTGGCCATGAAGCACTTCAGCATCAAGAGACTGTTGTCTTGCATTTTCAGCTTCTACCCAGAGTATTTTTAGCAGCCTTCAGAATAAAAGGAAGACATTGCCAACCCTGAAACAGTTTGGGGAAAAAAAAAAAAAGAAGAAGAAAACAGACTAGACAAATAAGAACTGTTTCAGCAGGGTGAAAAAGATCTTTTTTAAATTCAGAGGCAGAATTTGAGGACTGGAGCAATTTCTCTCCCTACTGCCTGAGTCCATCAGAAGAAGCAGAAGCAGCCAAAGTGAACATGTAGTTGGGAATCTTGTTCACTAATAACTATTACGTAAGTAATAATTTTTTTACAATCAAGATTCTTGTTCTCTAGGAACCTTTAATTGATTCCAATTTTCTAATTAATCTGAAAGATGTAACATAAGGTAGCAAACTGGACAGAAGTGCAGAAACACCCAATTAGGAACAACTCTAACAGGTAAGGATAGGGGTTCAGCTGCACCAAATACTTTAATGCAGTCACTGCATGATCAAATGTTCTAATCAAAGTTTGTATAGTACTACCAAATGCCTTTTGCATCTTTTGTTTTGTTTTTTGTTGAGTTTTCTCTGTTTGGAGTGGGGGGCTTTATTGGCTCCTGGTTTTGCTGTTTCAAGTTTTTTGGAAACGGGTGCTGAAAACCAAAACATCAGCGGCCAAAAGAAGCAGAGTATCTGAAGGGAAAATAAGAAAAACAAAATTGGAAATAAAAAAAAAAAAGATACGATGTACTAAAAAACAGAAAGTTAGGAACCAACTAGCTTTGTGATGCTTTTACCTCAAAGATCAGAATGGGAGTTACACTTTAGGTCTTAGGTGAAATGAGTTTGACAGATTAGGTCTGATTACCAGCTGTCAGAGAACTACATCAAAACACAGCACACACATACACAGCTTACTACAACTAACTGTTCTCTGCTCGAGACAATTTCCCTCTGAGGCCGACATGAAGATAAATGAACTCCTGTCCCCAGGGACAAGTGTCCCTCAATGAGGCAAAAAACATCCTACAGTGATGCAGCTCTTCTTGACTGTTACAAATAGAACCAGAAGTCTGTGTTTCCCAGCAGTTAAATGTGGGCACTACAAGAACCAGGGCATTACTAGAGCAGGGGTTAGGCAGAGGAGGAAACCCTTAGAAATCCTAGAAAGTTTTTGTTAACAGAAAAAAAATATAAAATCTTCACAGTTTTCTCCGATGGGGGGATTCTTCTCTCCTGTCTGTTGCCTTGTCCTGCTTCCTGACTGTTTGTCAACAAAAGGCAGCATTTCTTGTGAAAGTAAGGCATAAAGCACTTTCTGAGAAGATAAATTATCTCACATTCCTTGCTTTTCTTTCTATTGTTTTGTCTCATTGACCAACCCCTCCCTTTCATCCTACTTTTGCTATTCACCACAATTTTCTGAAATGAAACCAAGCCTTAGCCATCCTAGTGATACTTGCCCTATCTCTCACTAGATCATGTCAGGATATCCTGCAATTCCCTTCCTTAAAATTTTTGCCATTAGGAACACCTCTCTCAGAAGTTTGCTGTTGAGTATATTTGCTAGTGAATATTTTGAAAGAGTAACTGCTTTAAACACAGAGCCATCAGTTCTGCAGTATTTTTCAACTTGTCGTATCTAAATGACACTGCTTTGCATTCAAAGTGTAATCCACGATCAAAAAAGTCAAAAGGCACAGTAACGAGATTTAAAAAACAGGATTTCTCTCTAAAACAAAGTATCATCTGCACAAACACCTCAGAGAATCCCCCAAGAAATCCCTAGGATCGCCAAAATGTTTCTTGAATGCCATTAACATCCAACACCTTCATACTTGCAAATACCCATTTCTGGATAAAAGCTACGAAAATTTTTATTAACTGTGAAAGAAACACTATCAAGGGAAGAACAACACATGCTTCATATCCATGCTTGTACCTATTGCTAGAAATTTGTTAGCAGAGTTTTAATGAGTCCCTTGCAAGTGATCCTTGCAACATTGTTTTCATTTCTCCAACCATTTTATCAAGCATTGAACAGATGATCACACATTTGAACCATGATGATCACATCTTTGAAGACAAAGAATTTACTCAGATCTATCTGCTGACCCTGAGAAAGCACTTCTCAGTCTTAAACTCTTGCCAACAACTAGCAAAATTGCAACAACTCTGGATGCCAGCAGTGGCACAGACCAGAGAAACTTCAGCCCTGCTCTGTAATTTCCTCACACAAGGTTCTCCACAAATTTCCTTCTTCCCTAAGATTTTTTTAAGCTATATCCAACTTTCATTGGTTTAAAAGAGCATCATTATACAAACCTACAAGCATGGCTCTCACTAGCAGGGGTGGGTGCAGAGTCTGCAACTAGTTAGTAGCCTTTTCTGCCTCCTTAAGTACATTTCCCAAATGTAATTGTTTCAGAGATTCCCAACAGGATAACGATGGTTACAGAGCTTCTGCAAATGAAACCCACAGGTTATGCAAACGAAACCCTCCCTGTAGCTCAGTTCATTTCTGCTCACCCACAGACTAAAGCAGAGAGCTCTTCCCCCCCAGTGGCTCTGTTCATCTCCCGTTGTGAACAAATCGCTGTGCAAACAGCCCCAGGGCAGCATTTTACCCTTTGCACCAAGAGAAGAGAGCAGAAGATGCCAGAGCCTGAAACAGACTGAAAGACACACTTTACTAATGCAACTATTAATATTTTGACCTAACAAGTGATAGCTCAAGTTTGATAACAAAAGGATACATCATTATTTAAGATAAAGTGCCTTTTAAAATAGGTTACTCTATAGCACTATGGCTGAAATGCTTCCCATTCAGGTAATCCACCAAGTCTTCAGTTCCCAAGTAGTGTCTTCCCTTTTTTCATGTAATTAGATAAATACTGAGTTTGAATCTTCCTGTTAAGAATCATGCCATTACATATACTTGCCATTTATATAGGACAGCAATTCCTGTCTCAGAACAGTTGCTGGTTTTTATCCTCTTTTTAGTTTGATCTAATCTTCAGCCATCTCACCTTTCCTACTACGCGTCATGACACCCATCCTGCATTCTCACAATCTTTCATCAGTTAGACTTTAAAAGACTGAATCCAGATGTTTGTGCCCAACATTTTCTTTGCTTTATTAGCACAATTCCTGCATAGGTGAAGGTTTGATTTTGACTTTCATGCTCACGCCATAACTCAGGGCACATTCATTACTGAAGTTTCAAATTTGGCCTGATAATTTAAACAGGTGTTGGAGGCACAAAGCTGACCTCTAATTAATAATGAAATCCAGAATTCTGGATGAGATAAGGACAGCATGAGTTTGGCAGCCCACAATGGATAAAGGCACCAGCAGAGCAAACACACTATGAGAGGGTTCAGGATTAGCAGTGAAAGTGTTTTCTCAGTATTCAGTGACACAGGAGGTTATATTATCCAAAAAAGACACTACTCCAGACACAGGTGGAGGTCACTGATATACACAACATAAACAGGAATGACATCACACATCATCCTGCCAAGTCTTATACAGATCAGCTGCTTGCTTCAGCCCAAGCCTGAAGAATCAGCTTGACTGGGACTAAAGCAGGACTCTCAATGTTGTGCACACTCACATATGAATTACTGAGTGCCCTCATCCAAAGCAGTCTCTTCAGGCACACAGTTTACAAGGGTGGGCTGGCAAATACAGGCAGGGTACACAAAACTGCTGACCTAGAAAGCAGGAGTCCCTCCATGACAGTCGGTGGCAACAGTTTGGGAAGGAACCCTTGAAGAATTTCATTTGAGGACAACAGGACCTGGCAGCTGTCAGCCCTGGTAGTCAAGTCAGGAGGGAGAAAGGCTTGGCCAGCCGTGTCAGACCCTTGCCAAGCTGTGTGGGGCTAAAGATTCAGCCAAACCTTTCAGCACACTGGACATAATTAATGCAGAAAAGGCCCTTTGCCCTGCAGCAGCCTGAGAGGGGCTGATAGGGAAACACTGGTATTGCCCTAATTTTATTCCTGGTTTATTTAGTTCCATGCATTATGAAATTAGGTACTTGCAAGAGCTCAAGACATAAAATATATTACTTCAGTTTTTGCAGGGACCATGAAAGACCCCAAAGCATTTGTTTGTTGATATTAACTAATGTAAAAACATGTACAATCTTCACTGAGCTTTTTTTTTAAGGGTACAAATACTATTATTTTCTGAAGACTGACACGAGAGATTCCATCAACAGAGGATCAGAAATTGGTGCTGCAACAAAAACCCTGCCTTTTGTAGGCATGCCTTCAGGAGCTGTAGGAATATGCATCTTGTGGTAAGATGCTCTGTCAGTGGGTATCCACGTTTTAGCTTGAGCAGCTGGTTAGGAATGCAGGCATCCTGTATAGGTGAAGGTATTCAGGTAAAGGGATGGATATCTTTTTCAGTGAATGATTAAGAATGGAAGCCTACCTGAAAAGGTCCCAATTATTTTCAGAAGAAACCATCCCCTCTCAACTGTCTATGCAGAAAGCTCTGAGACACCTGCAACCAGGTGCTTAGGCCCTGGTTAATCTCACCTAGACAATGCTATCTAATGGCGCAATCTATCTCCCTTTGTAGGCAAGCAGGAGAGTTAGACTTCGAGATGCACCTATGCCCTGCTGTGTACCAGTTCACCTCTTTGAAGACCAAAGAAATTCAGACAATTCACTTAGTTTAGACACACAAGTCTCGAGATGTCAGGCAGAATTAACCCCACGCTTACCACTTCATGGGATGAACCTCCTGACTCCCTCTAAACACTCTAGCTCTTCTTGGCTAGCTGTAAAGGTATGTTGCAAGTAATGCAAGCAGTTTTTCCTCTCTTTTAGAAATGCACTGCCAGTATTCACCCCCTTCCTGTGCACCCAGCTGGGCATGCTTTCCTCAGCCCTCCCTCCAGCGAGATGCCAGCAGTGCCCCAGTGTCTGCCAAACAGCCCAGCTACAGCTTTGCTGCCGTGGTGGAAGACTTGGCCTTTCTCCTGCATTCTTTCCAGGCATCCATGTAAGAGGCTTGGAACGGATGTCAGGGATTAGATGTACATAATACCTCCAAAAAGAACAGAACAGAAAGGAATAGATTAATGCAACTAACCACATCACACCAGGGCAGGCCGAAAATACTCATCCCAGCAGGCAAAACCAGGAGCAGCAGAGTGTGGGTGATTTGTGGCTAAGCAGCAGCTCAGCATAAGTGATCTAAATCACAATGATTTAGATGTTCTTGATATCTAATCTCACGTTGTGCTGAGGACATTACAGTGCAACTCCGAGCATCCAATTCTAATTTAGCCACAGTTGTACACATTAACTTCTCTACAACACTGCTTCTGTTCTCCTGCTGCCAAGCCTCGTGTCCCTTCCCAATACACCATTATGAGGATTTCTTTTTTTGTCTTTTTAAATCACAAATCAGACACAACCGTCTGCTGAATCAAGGAACTCTCTTTAAAGAAAGCAATAGATTTTGAGCCTCTGGAGTATTTTGGGATCACATTTTCTGGTTTTCCTCCACAGCAAGAACCACAAATATACAAGAAAAAAAAAAAAAAAGGAAAGAGAAAGAAAATTAGAGTGGAATCACTTGCCTCCAGCATCTGGCTCTCAAAGAAAAACATACATGACCACCATTTTTTCATAACCCCCCATTCACATGATTCTTACTACCCTCTATTAGAGAGACAGTCTCACTAGATGATTCACAGAGCCCCTTGTCTGCCAAGCCTACTTGGGGCCATATAATTTTACCCTTTGATTATAAATACTGTTTTTATGTAAGGATGTGGGCACACTTAGCAGGTCATCATTTCTTTTGGAAGGTTGTGAATTGCAAGCTGTAGTCAGCAACAAACTCTGCCTGACGTTCTGCTAGTTAAGTAATGCTTAAATAAGAACGATATCAAAGTGATAAATACAAGCCCTCTTTGCTTTGCTCTTTTCATGGCCTCGGTCTACATTTTATGTCAAAAAGTACTGTGAAGTATTGTAGATAGTGCTGATAATGAAAACTAAAGCTATGGCTGCCTAACATTCTCATTATAACTTCTTATTTTCAGTCATTTATAACTTTGCCAAAAACAACGCCTCAAGCTGGTTTAGAGGAGGAGGGGATCAGTAATTAAGTTAATCTGTTCCTGAGAGCATCAAGGAAAACTAGTCTTTAACATGACATTTAGAGAAAAGAAAAAAAAATATAAATTCCAGTGATTTATTTGAAGCATCCATACATTTTACTGCTCCAAAGCTGGCATTCACAAGTTTGTAAAGGACTGTCCTAAAATAAAACAAGTTTCTTCTTCACAAAGTCATAAAGGGAAAAAACCCAAAACAAGCAAACAAAAACAAACAAACCCCAGCAAGCAACCACAAAAACTTTGAAATTATGTACAAGAAGGAAAGCTCACGGTCACAGTCAGTGGGGAACATGCTCCAGGACCATGGTGCAGACATCTGTATTTTGTGTTCTCTCAGTTGCACTGAGCAGGGTCATCCATCCATCCCTAATTCATCAGCAAAGGGAGCAAACAGCAAACTAGAGGAAGAAGGGGTGGGTTAAACAACAAAGTTGTTTGAGGAGCTGCTTGAGGGACAGTAATATTTTAAAACATGAAACTCTGGCATCTCTGTTCCTCTTTCCCAGCTGCTCTCTTTGCACACTGACATGCAAATTTGTGTAAATCCATGCAAGTACAAGACCCATCGTGTTCTGCTCTCTGGGTGCTCCCCGTCCCCGCCAGGGCCAGGCTGCAGCAGCACCTCTCTGCTTTCCTGACCACAAACTCCACACTCAGCAGATGGGGAGAAGCTGCAGCACCCTGTCATCGTGGCAGGTTTTGCCAACGTGCCGAGGAAGGGGATATGTGTGGTAATGCACCTTTCCAAGGCAAACATCACTCCCACAGATGCCCTGTCCTTGCTTTGGACTTTAACTGCCTGCACTAGGGTAGCAGTTTCCTGCAGCCACTAACACAGAGCAAGGCTTATCGTTTCTATAGTGAGGAGCTGTACACTTTTTTAGAGGTAACTGAGGGTTTTTTCAGGCTACGTGAGGTTGTGCAGGTTGTTTTGGGGTGTTATACCCCTCACCTCTGTGCCCATGTCAAGGTGGCTGCAGGCAGCCCTTCTCCAGCCACCTCTCAGGCTGCCTTTGGCACCTCCTCACACTTGGCTGTGCTGACCCTGAGCTGTCTCAACCACTCAATGCACAAACCAGCCCTGCAAAACAGCAGAAAACCAAAGCTGCTTCTCCTGTTACTGTCCCAAGACACTCACAGCTTCCCC
>WAAE01004329.1:15000-18890 GCA_013400495.1 Nicator chloris
GACCTTTCTTAAGACTTTTTAAGTTCATGCTGTTCTGCCACACTTACATCTGTAAGAACAAACAGAGAGATTCTGCAAGAATTGTGCCAGAATTGGTCTTTCAGAAAACCTGCCACACAAGTATAACATGAATGCAATATTGGTTGAACCCAGATACACAAAAAAATCTAGGAAAATCAACAGAAATGGCTTAATGTATTTTCAAGTATGCCATGCTCATCATGAGTGCTCTTAAAATTTGGTTCTAGGTGTCCAGATATGATTGATTTCAATTTTATTTATTTCTTTAAGGAATTTGTGTCAAGTGCCAAATAGTTACCACTAGAATAATAATGAGGAGCATCTAAGCACTTTAAGTACTTTAGAATTTTATGTGACACTTTAAAAATGTAGTTTGGGTTTTTTTTAAAGAATAGTTTCAAACAATTTTAGAAAACAATAGTCTCTTTTCTGTTTCACTGAACTTTTGAGAACAGGAACAATATGTTTATAATAGAGATAGGAAAAGCTTAATCTGCACTTACCTCTGGTTCAGACAGCCAGCAGTGACAATCCTGCTTTCCTTGTCAAGTTTCAAGAACTCACAATCCTTAATTTAAACACTTGAGAAATCTATGGAGCCTGTCAGTCTAGTTAATGAAGCCTCCTCCTTCCCCTTTTTTAAACAAAATCTGACTTTCTTTAAAGACCACTTAAGGCATATCTCTGATTATACAAACAGGGTCTGTTCTAGGAGAGGGAATAATCCAATAATTCCTCTTTTGACTTGTTTCCCTCATGACCCTCAACAGTTCCACTGGAGGAATAGAGCTTCCTTAAAGGTAAGGAGCTGGTTCCAAATAAACAACAGATATGTGCTGCTTCCAGTACAAAGACTGTGCAAGACTGGACATAAGTCCAGTCCTTTGATTAGAGGGCTTCTTGATCTTAGGTCACTAAAAAGGTTATGGACATGAATTAATAATCTCTTAAATTCTCTTACATATCTATCAAAATATTCCCATTTTTTAGATGTTTGCACAACTTGAAGCTGCTTTCTCAGCATCACACAGCATATATGAGAGTGTGCATATATGATACAAGAGATGCTGTGCATTCAGCTGTTCAGAAAGTTAGACAGACTTTGGCATCTTACCATTGGTTCTCTGGAATGGCCGAAACAAATTATTAAAGAAATCAGCTGTTGAAATAAGACTGATACCTCATTGTGCTAAATGCTGTGAAATATGTACTGACATCTCTTTCTTAATGAATTTACAACCTCTATTTGGACAAAGCACAGTAAATTATTTTACATAGGTTATGAGACTACACGAAAGTGGTTTTTCTCTTTCTATTCTGTACTATAGTCATGGAAATCTAGCAGGAAAAATGTGTGTAGCAGGAACATGAGATCACATAGTTGGGTTGTTTGTATAAGCTGTTTAAATGTGTAAAATTAGTAAATATCAATAGACAGATTGGCTGCCCATTGGCAACAGTTAAGTCTGATAATAATTCCTATGACTGTCACAATAGAAGAGAAGCTCGAGATGAAAAATTTACACTGACATTAATTAATATGTCGTGAACACTAATGACTTCATCATCTGCATGCTCTGAGAACAGACAACACGAAATACAGCAGCCACGAAAGGATTTATAGCCCTTGATTACTGAGACTGGCATCACAGCTGGCAATGAAATTATGACCAAACAAGAGTGGAACTGGAGGCAGGAGGGAGGAGCAGAGATTTTGACAACAAATTTAGATCAAACATGAAAGATGTGGAGCTACAGAAGGATCTCTCTTTACTCTCATACTGTGGTATGCAGAATACCACAGGTATCTTGAATATGTCATGGGGGTGGTAAGCTGGTCAGAAGGTCAAAGAGGGTTCCTATAAATGCTGAGAGAAGGCAGCAGAAAATGAAGGATGTGAGTGTGGAATTTCTGTAGTGAAACCATGCACAGGAGAGACCTTTTGGAAGTAGAGGGAGATGGGTAGCAAGATGAGGCTGCTGTCAGAAAAGTGGAGTTAAAAGATGGAAGGCTGAGTCATAAAGTGGTGGCTCAACAGGGCAGGAATAACAGCAAAACAACAGTGTTGTCTACTATGACCAAAATTTGGAAGGAAGAAGCAAAACAAGTCATTTTAGCCATCTGAAGTTTAAAATAATAAGGTTGTTAAAAGATCATGTCAGGATGAATGACAAATATAGGATGACAGCAGTTAAGAGCAGAGAAGTAGGTTTCTGAATTAGTAATGTAAATATGGTTCCATCTCTTATGTGAAGATCAGCCAAAAGGTTTTCATCTGGTCTTAGGAGGTATCCAGAAATTCTCATTTAAAATACCTTTGATGAAAGGCCTTGGACTTATCACTTGGTTTCTAAGTGTGTGATAAAAACTGCAATTTAATACCATAAGACAGAGTAAATATTGTCTTTTTCATGTATAGGACTGTCATTGTAGACTTGGACATTAGATGCTTTTACTGAGGCTTTAGAAACTTGGCTTCTGAGTGCATTGTATTTATAAAGCTGTGGAAGTCTTTCATCTAGATGTGGAGCTTGATGTCTGTTTTAATTTTCAGAGAACTCATCCTGAAGGATTTTCAGTTCAGTTAATGTTGTTGATAGGGATTTTCTATTCGTGCACTGCATGTGCAAAGCTCAAATCTTTAGACTTTTTAGAAAAAAAATCAGTATATTTTTGTATCAAATATGAAATGGTTGAGCTATCCTTAAATTGGAGCAATTTTCATCTCACTGAAATTCATCATTATCACACCTCCTGGAAACTGAGAATACTTCAGGCTGTGGGCTGGAGATAGCTGCAGACTTTCTGGTGTAAAAAAAGTTTGCCCAGTATAAAGCAAGAGCTTTACCTGCATGCCAGAAGGTGTATTTGTGGTACCAAGATCACAGCTGAAAAATGGTTATGAATTTCCAGCTTAGACTGAAATTAAAAGGAAACCTGTCACTTACCAGAAATGTTTTTATCCAGCCCCTAGGAAAGATTGTTTTGGGAGCATGTCTTTTCATTCAATCTCATTTACCTTATCACTGTCTTTTTGAACTGTTTTTTCCCAGTCACTTGATATTGAGCATTATGTTAGCATTTGTCAGTCACATTTTAACTATTTCTTCTCCAGACTGTATTAGACTGTGGAAAGGATACAAGTAAAATTTATCCTTGGAGGAGTTCACAGTTAAGAAGCCTGAAGTTGTAGGTCTGAATGTATCTCTCAACAAAACTTATAACAATTAGGGTGAAACCCCAAAGGCCTGGTGCAAACTGCTGTCCTAATGTCCTTGGGTCGATTGATGCAGGCAGGTCCAGGAGACTGAGGATGAAAGTCTGCTCTTTGCCCAGAAACAGCAGTTCACTGACCATCAGTCTCACAAATGCCATTTCTCTCTCCACATGCTGACCTGAAATCCAGATTGTGCTGCCCTGGTGTATC
The DNA here is from genome assembly GCA_013400495.1 of Nicator chloris. NCBI lineage: Eukaryota > Metazoa > Chordata > Aves > Passeriformes > Pycnonotidae > Nicator > Nicator chloris. The sequence continues at coordinate 18,450 of WAAE01004329.1, forward strand.
GATTCCAGTTTTCTCTCTGGCTAAACTCTCTTTGAGCATAGTCCAAAGTGAAAGGTTTGAAGCTGACTGGTAGCTAATGCGATGCAGTTTCTTCCTCCAGGAAAGAAAGGGACCTACCCTGAAAGCACAATTGATTAATTTAGCCAAGAGAAACATAGTTGCTCGGGATAAGTAATGCCACAGCCCAGAGCCAGGAGCCAGGGCGAAACAACATTTAAGTTTCCACTGCTTGTGGAGATATAAATTTGATTTCCCTAATGAAGGCCAACGCATTTGTTGATCGGCAGGCAGCGGCTAAATCACTGTGATGTGTGAACACAGCCCTTGACAGGGACACACCTCGGGTCCTGGAAGGGCCCTGTGTTTACACGAATCCAGGATCTTAAACTGGGCCAAGGAAGAACGTTCTTGATGCCAGCACCTCAGGTCCTGGAAGGGCCC
>WAAE01004330.1:6654-26304 GCA_013400495.1 Nicator chloris
GCTGGATCCAAGCTGGGACTAGGGCTGGATCCTGACTTTGGCATTGCTCCTGGAGCTGCTCTGGACCTACCAAACCCACCAGGGGCTCTGCAGACCAACAGCCACCCCCATCCCAGTGGGAAAAGCTGCCAGAAATTGATTTTCCCTTGTTTTTACCCAAAACCTGACTCTGTCTCGCTCAGCTGGCTGCCTTTCAAGCTTCCTCCCCTGAATCCTGGAATCCCAGAATGGTTTGGGCTGGAATGGACCTTAAACCTCACCCAGTCCCAGCCCCCGGCCCAGGACAGCACCTCCCACTACCCCAGGTTTCTCCAGGCCTGCTCCAGCCTGGCCTTGGACAGGGTTGGGGAATCCACAACTTCCCTGTGCCAGATCTCACCCCCTCACAGGAAGAATTCCTTCCTAAGACTGGCCCAAATTTCCCATTTCAGTTTGTTCCCTCCTTGTCCTGTCCCCGCAGTTCCCGATGAAATCTCCCACCAGGCTGAAGCCAGGCTGAGCTGCTCCCGTGCCCCCCCCAGGATTTGGGGACATTGCGTTGTCCCCAAACCACCTCCTCGCTGTCTCCTTCCTTGATCAAAGCCACCAGGTCAGCCGGGCACATCCATCCTCCTCCTGTGCCACACCTGTGCTCCTCATCCTCCACCCACCCTCAAAACCTGCCCGTGCTGAGGGCTCAGCCCTTCCCGAGCACGGGATCATCCCAAAAATCCCTGTATTCCCATCCTGTCGGGATCCCAGCAGGCTCTGGAAGATCCCAGCGCTGAGTTCAGGCAGAAAGGGTGAGAAAAAGGTGTCCATCCCTCCTGTGCTGATGGCTCAGCCCTTCCCAAACACGGGATCACCCCAGAAATCCCTGTATTCCCATCCTGCTGCGAGCCCGGCGGGCTCTGGAAAATCCTCAGCTCTGAGTTCAGACAGAAAGAGCGACCAAGCTCCCATCCCTCCTGTGCTGGTGGCTCAGCTCTTTCCCAAATACAGGATCATCCCAGAAATCCCTGCATTCCCATCCTGCTGCGAGCCCGGCGGGCTCTGGAAGATCCTCAGCTCTGAGTTCAGACAGAAAGAGCGACCAAGCTCCCATCCCTCCTGTGCTGATGGCTCAGCCCTTCCCCAAACATGGGATCATCCCAGCAAATTCCCATCCTTCCCGGGACTTTGGGGTTAGGATGCCAGGAGGCCCTGAAAGATCCTCAGCTCTGAGTTCAGACAGAAAGAGTGACCGAGCTCCCATCCCTCAGCCCTTTCCCAAACATGGGATCATCCCAGAAATCCCCACATTCCCATCCTGCTGCGAGCTCTGGAAGATCCCAAGCTCCGAGTTCAGACAGAAAGAGTGACCGAGCTCCCATCCCTCCTGTGAGGATGGCTCAGCCCTTTCCCAAACACGGGATCATCCCAGAAATCCCCGCATTCCCATCCTGCTGCGAGCTCTGGAAGGTCCCAGCGCTGAGTTCAGGCGGAAAGGGCGAGCACCCCGAGCTGCTGCCAGGCCGTGCGGGCTGGCAGGGGGATCCCAGCGCGTCTCCTTGCTCCGAGGGCTCCGCGGGCCCCCGGGCCGCCGGTGGCCGGCGTTTTTCGCGGAGCTGCGGCGCGGCGGGGCCGGGAGCCGCATTCACATTCCTGCCGCGAGCGCACTTGTCAGCCGAGCTGTCAGAGCCGCCGTAATGGGGCCACGGCGGTCACTCGTGTTGGGAGTAAACACAGCCCAATCTGAGAAAACAAGAGCACAGCCCCGAGCTCCCGGCACGGCTGCAAAGCCCCGCCGCTCTCCGGGGGAGTGCCCAGGCTCCCGCAGCGCCCCCCGCCCCAAAAACCCCCGCCAGGGATGGGGGGCACTGCCGGGGGTCCGCGGCACCCCTGGAATGTGACTCGGGAGGTTTGGGGTTAAAAGGGGTTGTTTGGGACATGCGGGGGACGGATGGGGACGTGCCTGGCCTGCGGCTGCTCGGGGACACGAGGCGGTGGAGCCGCAGCTCGGTGACCTGCGGCACAAACGCAGCCCCAGCTGTGGCCGGAGCGCTCCGTTCTGCTTTTTTGAACTTAAAAAAAAAAAAAATGGAGTTTTGTCCCTCCCGGAGCTGCCCTGAGCTTGGGGAACCTGTTTGGAGTGAGGGTCCAGCCTCCTTGTCACCCTTCAGCATCCCCCGGGGTCCCCTCCAGCCCTGGGCTCCTCCTGGCAGCTCCAGCGGTGTTCCCAGCGCCGGAGGGGACACCTGGGCCAGGTGGGACGGAGCCAGCTGGGCAGCGGCCCCGGTGCCCGGCACGGGGAGGGTGAGGGGGTTGCACGGGGACCGGGGGGGTCGTGGGGCCGCAGCCCCCAGGAGGAGGACGAGGAACAGCAGCTCTGGGAATCGTCAGCGCCGCTTCTTCGTTTGCGGATATTCCCCCAACTTCCAAACCCTCCCAACAAAGGGGCGGCCGCGCTGAAAAGCCGCGGGTTTGGGACAAAGGAGGGAATGGGGCGGCCAAGGGCAGAGCGGGCACAGCCCCATCGCCTGCCCCATCCCTCACCCCCCAAACACATGGAATGCTGCTTTCCCCACTCGCGGTCCCCGGCGCCGTTTATTCACAGCCACAAACCCTAAAAAAACCTACAAACGCCACCGAATATTTCCTGCGGGCGGGGAGGGGAGCGGGGCAGTTTTTATCCTCCTCCAAACCCGACGCGAAATGTTGGGGTCACTTCTCCTTTGAAATCCCCGGCGGCCTTTCTTCCCATTAAACCAGCTCCCAGCTCAGAAGTTTCTTCCCCACCCTCCCCCCTCCCGTTTTGGGTTTTTTTTTTTAGGTTTTTTTTTGTTTGTTTTTTTGGGGTTTTTTTTGTGGTTTTTGTTGTGGGTTTTTTTTTTTTAATTTAATAATAAAGCATCTCAGATCTCGGAGCTGCAACTCATCTCACACCTAAGCGAGATTGCGTTTTGCACAAGCCTTTCAGCTGTTTTCTCAATCTCTCCTCTGTCTCATTCTCAATTCAGGCAGTTGCTATAGGTATGTTTTAATCCCCAGCATGGTAGATTTTAATTAGTCTTTGTACAGATGGCCAATTAACATTCATTACTTTTGCCTTGAGCGATTAATTATGAGTTTGGATAGAAGGGGAGATGCAGACAGGAAAGATGGGCAGGTGAATAAAAAAAGGGATTTTAATCAGAGTTTGGGATTTTTTTTTCCTTCTGATTTATATATATACACACGCACATGGAAAGAGGAGGGAAAAGAGGCGACACGGTGCGAGTTCCATTCCCAGAGAGCCATTCCAGACCTGGAGCCGCGGGAATGGCATCGCCAGCCGGTGATGCTGCGGGGTTCGGGGCTGCGATCCAGCCAAATCCCACGCAGGGATGGAGAAAGCGAGGCAGGGAGAGCCGGAGTGACCGCCAGCTCCCTGCGCCCGGCCTGGGAATCCGCATCCCAAAGGATTTGGGTGCCTGGGCATCCCGGCTTTGGGGCTGTGGCGGCACAGGGCGCTGGGGACAGCCGGGGCAGCGGTGACACAGAGCCAGCTCCTCCGGGGCGAAGCCGCGTCTCCATGTACAGGACGGGCCCCGCAATTGTCCCCTCCCGAGCCCCGGTGACACGTCGCTAATTCTTCCTAATTGATTTTTCACGCCGGTGGGAGGGAGACGGTGACATCCAACAACAGAGCCCTGATGTCGCGGCTTTCTGCGGCATGAAAGGAGCCGGCATCTCCCCCCGCAGCCCGGATGCCTCCGCCGGGGCTGGGTAGCCATGGTGAGCCGCGGCCCGAGCCTTTCCCGGCCGCCGAGCGCTGGCGCTGCTCCGTGCCTGCCGTGCCAGCCGCTCCCGCAGCTATTTCGGGACGCGGGGCTGGCGAGGGAAAATAGCAAAGCCCCTCCGGGCCGCTCCGTGCCCGCCTTCCTTGGCACGGGCGCCGCGCCCGCATCGCCGCCGGCCCGGCCCGCGGCAGCCGAGCGGGCTCGGGGTGCGCCGGGCGCGGGGACAGCGGGGAACGGCTGATCCCGCTGGCTCCTGCGGAAAATGGCAATGCTGGAAGGGTGCTGGGGGGGGGATCCATCGCACATCCCCCGGGGGGCTTTTCCCGGGTGCTGGGCTCGCTTTGGGTTTGGCCCCGGCCCGCTGGGGATCGCCGCTTCCCGCAGGAGCTTTCCCGGGCTCGGGCACTCGGGAGGAGCGGGAAGGGGCCGGATCCCTCCCGGCATGGCAGGGAGATGACTCCTGTGACCCTGCGTGGCTGGGAGAGTGTCACCTGCGTCCTGCCATGGTCTGGGGATGGTTGTGTCACCTGCGTCGCAGAGCGGTCCCTGGGTGGGTGTGTCACCTGGATCCTGGCACAATCCCTGGGTGTCTGTGTCACCTGGATCCCAGAGTGTTCCCCAGGTATCTCTGTCACCTGCATCCCAGAGTGTCCCTGGTGTCTGTGTCACCTGGATCCCAGAGTGTCCCTGCTGGCTGTGTCACCTGGATCCCAGACTGTTCCCCAGGTATTTCTGTCACGTGGATCCCAGAGTGTTCCCCGGGTATCTCTGTCACCTGGATCCCAGAGTGTTCCCCTGGTGGCTGTGTCACCCGGATTCCAGAGTGTCCCTGCTGGCTGTGTCACCTGGATCCCAGACTGTGCCCCAGGTATTTCTGTCACGTGGATCCCAGAGTGTTCCCCGGGTATCTCTGTCACCTGGATCCCAGAGTGTTTCCTGGGTGGCTGTGTCACCCGAATCCCAGAGTGTTCCCCGGGTGTTTCCCCACCCTGGGCTCATCCCACCGCTGAGGCTGCACAGAGCTCTGGGCAGGGCTGGGTGCCCCGGAGCCCCAAAGCCAGGCTGGGCACCCACCCAGGGGTGCTGCTGCTGCCACCACCTCCTCCCGGAGCTGCATCCCGGCTCTGCCACCCGCAGGGCTCAGCGCGGCCTCGGCCAGGCCGTCCCCAGCAGTTCTGTTCTCCAGGTGGAACGCGGGTGGGACAGACAGCAGCCAGCAGGGAGGGCACCCAAACCCCTCCGGGCACCTCAGGGCTCCCTCCCGGGTGTGGCAGCGGTCGGGGGGAGCGCGGGAGGCTCGGCACGGCTCCGTCCCCACCTGCAGAGCCGTGGCAGGGTATGGCCCTCTGCAAGTGTGTGCCATGGAAATGTGCACATTTCCTAAAAGCAATATGGAACAGCTAAATATACTGCTCACAAATCTGTTTACACTAATAATGGCTGGGAGCCTGCCATCCATATGACTGCGCGGAACCATTGATTCAACAGAAATTCGCCGCAAATTCCTTGCAGGAGGAAGAAACTCGCGGCGCTTTGTATTTCGGTTTTCCCCCCCTTGTTTTTCCCTCTTTTTCCTGCTCGTCGGGGAAGGGGGAACAGGGAGGTGCTGGCACCTGTGGCACAGCCGCGTTGGCAGCGGCTCTGCCCATCCCTCGGCCCCTCTCCCTCTGCACAGGCACGGGATGGGGACGCTCAGCAAAGCAGGATTTCCCAGCGCAGCTCCAAGCACCGGAGCTGCCCCGGGGCTAAATGAACACAATATTTACCCATTTCCCACCCAACGGACGGGTCCGAGGCAGCGCTTTGGCGCCGCGCTCGTTCCCATTTTTGAAAAAAAAGGGGAAAAAAACCCCAAAAAAACAACAAGAGGGGAAAAAAACCCCTCCGGAATTGGCAGCTCGTGGCGTATTAAGGGAAATGCTGCAGACTTGGCTCCCGCTCACCTCCCCAACATAATGTTAAATGGCAGCACGGCACTATAGCAGTCATTTACATATGGTGCTTATAGACGCCAAACTTATTAACACAATAAAACTGCTGCGCCAGGAGCTTTCCTGCCTATTTTTCTCCTGGAGAATGTCAGTGTTGGAAGCACCTATCCGCCTCGTATGGAAACACCCGGGGCTGCCTTTCATATGGCACCGGCAAAATAAATAAATGACTCAGCCAGGGGCCCCCTCCGACCACTCCCGGAGGGAAGAGGGAGGAGGATCCGTGGATCGGGAGGTTTGGGGGTGGGGGAGATCACCGGAATTCACCAGGATCCACCAGAACCCAGCAGGACCCAGCAGCACCCCCTGGAAAAGCACATTTCTTGTTGGGGGCAGCTCCACGCCAGGATTGGCTTTAACCCCCCCCTGCTCTGAGGTGTCCCCAAGGTGTCCCCAGAGCTGGAAGGGACAGCCTGAGTGATTTCTAGGTTCGTTTTCCTGGCTGCCCCAGGTGTGTCCATGGAAGGTGTGCGGCTGCTTCCAGCAGGGGAATTCTCCACGTGGGAAAGGAGGCAGGGAAGCAGGAGAATTCCCCGCGGTGCTTTCGCTGTGCCGGGAAGTTTGGTGTCCGTAAGTGACATTTGTAGGTGGCTGCTGCAGTGGCCCAGTGCCGTTTCATGGCCTTTGGGGAGGGGAGGGCCGCCGGGTCTGCCGATGTCCCCCCTGATGTGACACTGCGGGGTCCCCTCGGGGTTTTGGGAGGCTCTGCCGGGATCCAAGCGGCCACAGCTCCTCTCTGCGTGCTGCCCTGGCCCTGCCATGGGTGCGGTCCGGCAGGGAATGGTTTTCCCCGGCTGGAGCGGGGGGTCACGCTCCGGTGTCACCCAAGGGAGACCCCAAAGCCTCCCCGGGGCTGGATGTGCAATTTCCTGCGGGGAAATTCCCCCAGCCCTCCCAGAAAGGCCTTTTTTGCCGGAATGACTTCCCCGCATTTCTGAGGTGACACCTGACAGCCCTGGAGGGAGCTCCGTGCTGGGACATTGCTGGGACACCAATCTTCACCCCAAAAGCCCTGGGGAGCTCGGGCTGACCCTAAAAACGGCGTGCCAGCTCTTCTTGGGGTGATAAACCCACAGAGGCAGCCCCAGGAATGGGTGCTGGGTGCTGGGCAGGGAGATCCTCACCACAGCCCTGGGGGGATGGAAGGGACCAGGGAGGAGAGAGAGGACTGCTCCCAGCCAGGGCACGGCAGTGCCACACACCTATGGCAGTGCCACACACACCCATGGCAATGCCACACGGCCCTGGCAGTGCCACACACCATGGCAGTGCCACACACCATGGCAGTGCCACACACCATGGCAGTGCCACACACCTATGGCAGTGCCACACGGCCATGGCAGTGCCACACAAACCATGGCAGTGCCACACGGCCCTGGCAGTGCCACACACCTATGGCAGTGCCACACACCCATGGCAGTGCCACACACCCATGGCAGTGCCACATGGCCCTGGCAGTGTCACACACCATGGCAGTGCCACACGGCCACATGGACAAGAACACCCCCTGTCCTGTGTCAGTGCTGGGCAGGGGTGACCAGAGCTGTCCCTGTCCTGTGTCACTGCTAGGCAGGAGTGACCAGAGCTGTCCCTGTCCCGTGTCACTGCTGGGCAGGGGTGACCAGAGCTGTCCCTGTCCCAGGGGAAGCCTGGGCCACCATGGGCTGGGGGTGTCCCAGCTCCTGGAGAGGCTTTCCCAGGGCCAGGGACACCTCACAGTCCCCTGCAGGTGTCCCCAGGCCAGAGATGATCCCACCAGGAGCTGGATGTTCAACGTCTCCAAGGACCTGGCTGCCAGCTCCTGTTTGCTTTGCAGGCTCAGAATTCCTGTTCCTGACGTGGCTGCAGCCACCAGAGCCACAGCTGTGTCCCCTCCAAGGGCCCTCAGGATGTGCCACCCCTGAGTGTGCCCAGAGCCCAGCCAGGACCTGTCACAGCAGATCCCACCGTGCCTGGGCAGGGATGGGAGAGGGGAGAGTGGATGCAGCCCCGTGGAAAAGCCACTGAGAGCCTGCGGAGGTGGGTGGGGACCCAGCAGCCTCTTTCCCTGCTGGAATGGCCTCTCCCAGTCTGGAACTGGGGGATCTGGGTGGCTTCCTGTTCCTAGACTTGGGGTGGGCTCCTCTCTCTCAATCAGCCTTATCCCATAAACTCCATCCGTCCATCCATCCATCCTTCCATCCATCCTTCCATGGATCAATCCATCAGGCACAGGTGGGATTGTTGGGGTGTCCTGTGCAGGGCCAGGAGTTGGACTGGATGATCCCTGTGAGTCCTTTCCAGCTCAGGATATTCTGATTCCGTGATTTTGTGATCCATCCATCCATCCCTCCATCCCTCCATCCATCCATCCATCCATCCATCCATCCATCCATCCATCCATCCATCGCTCCACAGACCAGGTGACAAAAGCACCTTAATGAAGGACACTGAGGGAGGTGACAGGAATAACCTGCTGGAAGCCACTGGCTTCAGGGACCATTTATTCTAACCCAGAAAATTCCTGAACCAAAGAAAATTAAAAAAAAAAAAAATCAAAAATCAAATAAAAGCCAAGGAAGCAGGAAAAGGACCTCCTTAACCTCCCAGCCCTAAATTTCCCCCTTCTTCCCCTCGGGGCTGCCCTGGATGGCCGATGAGAAGGAATCCGTGCCGGGCCGGAGCTGTGCCCACGGGAAGAGCAGGTGGGAGAGCGGAGGGGGAAATGATGCAGCGCTTTGAAGTCTGGTCAACTTTTAACGTGGCGGCCGAGCCGTGCCCGCGGCCGCGCTCGGGCCCGGGGCTGGTTTTCCACTCGCTGCCCTTTGATGCCGCGGCCGCGGCGTTAGCGATTAACGAGGGGACAGCTCCTGCCCGGGGCCACCGCCCTGCTCCGGGGACAGGCAGGGGCGCGCTCTGAGTCTGGGGGTGCAGATGGACGCGGTGCCGTCCCTGTGCCACCACAGACACCCCATAAACGACCCTCTACCCCCAACCTGCGGCCGGTGTTGGGTGTCTGTCCTGTCCCTCTTTCCCTCTCCTTCCCTCCTATTTCGTTTGCTCCCTCCGGGACCCCCCGGTTGGATTTGACAGACCCCCCTTTCCCCCCCGGCACCCCCGATCCCGGTGCAGCCGCCCCTGCCCGGCTCCCGCCCTCGGCTGCGCTCGCACGGCCGGCGGCTCTTTGGTTAAAAAGGAAAATGGCTTTTTTTCCCCTTCCCGGAGCTGCTCCCGGCCGGAATGCAGCGGGAAGGAATCCATCCCGGCTCCCCTCTCCTGGGCATTCCGCGGATAAAGTTTTCCTCTCCATAAACCAGGGGCACCTCCAGCCCGAGCAAGATCCCCGCTCGGCGGGTCCGGATTTATTCCCGAAGGGATAAAAATCCTGCTTGAGTTATCCTTGAGCTGGAAGCAGGCCTGGGAGCGGAGGGGAGATAGAAATGCAGAGATAAATTTGGGGTTCTCGGTCGGTTTCAGCGTAGCAGCTCCCCGGTTCCCTTCGGAGCATCCGAGCAGCCTCGCCTGGACACTGAGCCGGGACTGAAATCCACCGGGGCGAACTGGGGAAAAAACCAAAATCATGTGAAAGATTTATAAATTCCCGAGAGGGCCATTCACCCCCAAACCGAAGCTGCTCCCTCCCAGAAAATGTTCCGGAGGAGCCGGGGCGCCGAGGGGAGATGCCGGCGCGGGGATCCCATGGGAAGCAGCCGCAGCCCGGCCGCCTTTCCCGTTTTTCTCCCGCAGAAGATGCTGAAACCGAGGGAGATCCGCACGAAACGAAATCCCGGCCCCGCGCCGCGCTCCGGGGCCGCGGATCCCGCAGCGCCCGCTCCGCACCCGCGGCCGCCGCAGGGCAGGGGCGGAGGGGCCGCATCTCCCCCCACGCCGGCCCCGGGGGCAGGGAAAAGGTCGAGGGGAAAAAAGAAAAAAAAAAAAAAGAGAGAGAAAGAAAAGGGAAAATAAATTGAATTCAATTGGATTAAATTGATTTAAATGAAATTCCACAATCGGTCCAGAGCCGGGCACAGTTTCCGCGACGGAGCCGAGCTGTCCCCGTGTCCCCTTCTCCTTCCCGATCCCATCCCTTCCCCTTCCCCATCCCTTCCCCTTCTTCCCCATCTCTTCCCCTTCCCTTTCCCTTCCCACCGCCGTCCCTCCGCGGGTGTTCCCCGCTCCGCTCCCGCTGCCCTCTCTCACCCAACTCCGCTTCTTTATTTCCACTTTTCCTATTACAAAAAACAAAATAAAATTAAAAAAAATATATTTAAATCTATTTAGAAAATACTTTAAATGTCGATTATTTTTTCCCGTATCTCTTTCTCTTTCTTGCGGAAATCAAAACAAAAAGAAAAAAACGCTTTGCCGACACTCTCGCTCCATTTTTAGGCTTTCACTTCTCTGGAATTTCGTGTAATTTTTCCTTTCCTCCCCCCCTCCTTCTTCCCGCAGCCTCCTGCGGGAGCGCGTCCGCGCAGAGCCCGCGGGCGCGCAGCAGCGCTCTCGTCTCCGCGGGGGGAAGGATCCCGCGCGGAGTATTTCGATCCAGCCAAGTGGAAAATAGACTTTCAACCCCCTTTGTGCGGGAGGGGAGGGCTGGCCCCCGCCTCCGCGGGCCAACAAAACTCCGAGCAGAGCCAAACTGCGGAGTGAACTCGGGATCGGCCCGCGCAGGGGCTGCGCGCCCGCGCATCCCCGCGTGCCGGGGCACAACGGCCAAAATTGCCACTTTTTGGGAGCTTTGACTTTTTTTTTTTAAGTTCCCGGCGCAGAATCGGAGCCGCGGGCAGAGGTTGCGGCCGGGGGAAGGTCCTGCCTTTGGAAGGGGTTCCGCGGGGGGGAGCGGAGCTTGCGCGGGGGGTGGGAGCGGTGGAGGAGGCTTCACCTGTCCTTCCCCCGAGGGCCGGATTCCGCTCTGCGGGCAAGGCTGGGTTGTTCATTTAAATAGGAAAAAAAAAAAAAGGAAAAAAAAAAGGAAGAAAAAAAAAAAAAGAAAAAAGAGGAAAAAAGAAAACCAAAAGAAGAAGGAAAAAAGAGGAATTTTTAATTTTTTTTTTAATTTTTTTTTTTTTTAAGACGGAGAGAAACCCAACCCCCGCAGCCGGAGCCCCTCTGCCACAACTTCGCGGCGTGCCTGCGGGAGCGGCTCCAGTCCAGTTTTTCGGGCGCTCTCTGCGTCCTTTTGCCTCCTCTGCCTCCCCTTCCTCCCCTGCCTGCCCCTGCCTCCCCTTCCTGCCCCATCTCCCCCTGTCCTCCCCTGCCTCTCCTTGTCCTTCCCTGCCTGTCCCTACCTCCCGTGCCTTCCCCTGCCTCCCCCGGCCTCCTTGTGCCTCCTCTGACTCTTCCTGGCTGCCCTGCTCCTTTCCCGGCCTCCTCTTGCTTCCTTTTGCCTCCCCTGCCTGTCCTTACACCCCTCTGCCTCCTCTTGCCTCCTCTACCTCGCACTGCCCGTCCTGCCCGTCCCTGCCCTCCCCATCCTATCCCAAGCCATCCCTGCCTTCGTCTGTTCTCCCATCCCATCCCATCCCATCCTCACTTTCCCTTGTCCTCCCCATCCCGGCCCTGCTCTCCCATCCCATCCCATCCCATCCCTACATTCCCTGCCCTCCTCATCCCGGCCCTGCCCTCCCCATCCCGGCCCTGCCTCCGCCGGCCTCCCCGCTCGGCCGAGGGCTCAGGTGAGGCCGCCCCCGGCCGGCCCCGCAGGTACCGCCCGCATTCGCAGCGGCCGCCCGGGGCTCGGGGCTGCGTGGGCGCCCGCGGGTGGGCGGCGGGGCGGGGGCGGAGGGAGGGAGGGGTGCGGGGCTCGGGTCCGTGTGTGTGTGCCGTGCCCAGGGGGAGGTTTCTTGCACACGCACACACACACACACCGCACACACGCGCGCACCCGCAGGACCGGCCCCGCTCCGGCCCCCCCCCGCCCCGCTCCCGGCTCACACCATGTTCCAGCCGTCTGCGAAGCGCTGCTTCACCATCGAGTCCCTGGTGGGCAAGGACACCCCCCTGGGCCCCGAGGACCCCCCGCGCCCCGCCGCCCTCGCCTACCCCGGCCCCGCCGCCGCCGCCGACGCCGCCGCCTTCGCCCCCGGCTTCCAGGGAGCCGCCGGCCGGGCCCTGTACGGCAGCGCCGAGCTCGTCTTCCCCGAGGCCGTGGGGCACCCGGCGCTGCCCGTCGGGCCCCCCCAGCTGGGGGGCTCGGCCCTGCCGCACCCGCACCCCTTCTTCGGGCCGCAGCACCGCGACCCGCTCAACTTTTACCCCTGGGTGCTGCGGAACCGCTTCTTCGGCCACCGCTTCCAAGGTGAGCGGGGGCTGCGGGGGGCGCGGGCCGAGGGCCGGCGGCGGCCCCGGGGGCTGCGGAGCCGCGGGGCTCCTTCCCGGGGGTCGGGGGGCCCGGCTGCAGGGCAGGACCTGTTGCTGCCGTGCCCGCACGCACGGCCGGGGCCCCGGGCGCTCCACGCCGGGGCCGGTGCCTGCGAGCAGCCGGTGCCTGCGAGCAGCCGGTGCCTGCGAGCAGCCGGTGCCGGTGCCTTTGCACGGCCGCGGCCGGAGCGCTCCCGCAGCCCCAGGGCCGTGGCCGCGGCCGGGCAGAGCCGGGGAGCGCGGCAGCCCCGCAGAGTCCCGGCCGAGCACCGCGGAGCTCCGGGGGACGGGACCGGCGCCGCCGCCTCCGTGCGCAGCCGAGCCGGGAATTTGGTTTTCTCCTTCCCGGGAACGAAGGGAAGGATTTCGGTGCGGTGGATCTCGGCTGCGCAGAGAGATGTTGTTTGGTTCTGTAGATTTTCTCTCGATTCCTTTTCTTCTCTTTCTTTCTTTCTTTTCTTCTCTTTCTTTTCTTCACTTTCTTGTTTTGCTTCTTCCGTTCTTTCTTTTTATCTTTCTCTTAATTTTCTGATTGTCTCTATTTTTTAATCTTTATTTTCTTTCTCTCCGTTCCTTCCTATCCTCTTTTTTTTCCTTCTCCTTCCTTTATCTGTGTCCTTTTCTTTCCTTTTTCCCCCATGTTTTTTGGGGGTTTTTTTTTGTCCTTTTTTCTTTCTCTTTTTTTCCTCTCCGTTTCCCCTCCACCGCCATCCCCGTGTCCCGCCGCGGTGCCGGGGGGTCCCGCAGCCCGGATTAGTTTTATCTGCTCGGCACCAACCCCTCGCTTGTCCCCGGGGCTCCGCCGGGGATTGCGGCCGCTGCCGGCGGCGCCCGGGGGCACCGGCCCGGCCCCCTCGGCCCCGGGAGCGGNCCGGTGCCCCGCAGCCCCCGGGCCCGGCCCGCCGCTCTCCCGAGCCTTCCCTCTGTCCTGCCTTCTCTCGCCGCCTTTGATTTTCTTTTTCTTCCCTTGCTTTCGTTTCTTTCTACCTTGTTTCGCTCGCTTGCTCTACAGCTTCCCTTCTCTCGTTCGATTTTCTTTGCTTCTTTCCTTCTTTTTTGCTCTCCCACTTCCTGTCTTTTTCTTTCATTCTCCTTTCACTTTCTTTTCCTTCTTTTTTCTTTTCTTTTTTCCTCTTTTTTTTTGTTGCTTTCCCACTTTTCTCCTCTCTTTCCTTGCCCCCTTCCTCTTTCTTTCTCCGCTCCACTTTTTGCTTTTTTAGTTTTCCATTTCTATTTTTTCTGTCACTTTCTCACAGTCTTCCTCCTATTTTAAAATGTCTTCTCTCTCTCTCAGTTTTTTCTCTGTCTCCCACCTTCTCTTCCTCTTTCTTTCCTCTTCCTGCTGCTCTCCCCATCCATCCCTTCTCCCTCTCTTCATTCTTTCTTTCTCTCTCTCTCCCTCCTTTCCCTTCGGCGCTGTGTCCAACCTCACCATGGGGCTGAGAGGAGCCAGGAGGGAGAACGGCGGACAAACGCTGCAATTTTGGGGTGGGGAAGGCTCCCAAAACCCCGCAACTCCCCTTTTGTGCCCTTCCCGTGAGTCAGGGCCAGGAAGTCAGCCCAACACCGCCCTGCAGAGGGGGGAGCGGCCGTGCCGGGGCTGCCCTGAGCTCTGTGTGTGCCCGCAGGGAGCGAGGTGTCCCAGGAGAGCCTCCTGCTGCACGGCCCCTTCGCCCGCAAGCCCAAGCGCATCCGCACGGCCTTTTCCCCGTCGCAGCTGCTGCGCCTGGAGAGGGCCTTCGAGAAGAACCACTACGTGGTGGGAGCCGAGCGCAAGCAGCTGGCCAGCAGCCTCAGCCTCTCCGAGACACAGGTACTGCCACCTGGCCGTCCCTGTCCCACCGTGTCCCACCGTGTCCCGGGTCCCCAGCCCCGCTTTGACACCGGCACCAGACGCTCCCAGCGCTCCCGTGTGAAATCCTGGCTGGGACTGCCCGGGAAGCCCAGACCCTGCGGGTGTTCCTGGGCTCCTCGGGGTGGGTTCGGGGTTTTTGTGTGGCAGCCTTGGGGTGTCACGGAAGCTGTGGCAGGTTTGGGAATGCAGCTCTGGCGTTGTCCCGCTCTCCGGAGCGCTTTTGCGGTGTTGTTTCTCGCTGGCTTGGGGTGTTTTCCCTGGGAGCAATTCATGGGTTTAAAAATCCGGTTAGGGAAGGAGCAGCGGCCTGAAGGCTTCCCTGGAAAGCTGGAAAACTGTGGCCGAGCCGAGCAGCTCCGGGTCTGTGCACCAACACCCGGAATTCAGGATGGGTGTGGAGACGGTGCTGCCGAAGGGCGCTGGCTTCAGATTAGACTTTCTGGGACCAGAACAGACAATTCTCAGGAATTGACATGTAAGGAGACCCAGGAGAAGCAGAAGGATGAAAGGAAAAGTGTACAGAGGTGGGGGAAAATGAGGGAGTTGGAGCTGAACATCCCTGTGTGTCCGAGCCCGGGTTCCCGGTGAGCGGCTGTTCCCAAATGCTCCAGGGGAAGGAGCGTTATTTCCCGGGATTTTCAGCAACTGAGGGGAGGGGGAGAGTTTTCCCCAAATTCTGGTGAGGCGGTTGGGCCTATGTGCTGAATTAATTGAATTTTAAAGCTTTAATTTAATTGGGAAATAAAGCTGGAGCCGTGGGTGTTCCCAGTACCCGCCTGGCTCATCCTTGCCCAGGCTCTGCCAAACAAAACCTCCAGACACATCCCTGGGAGCGGGAAGTTCCTGGGAGCAAAATGCCACCGGCACGGGGACAGCGGGCAGGAGCAGCCGCGGATGTCAGGAAGTGGGGACCAAGCCCCAAAATCCCGGGGGTGTTTGAATCCCGAGGGTGTTTGAATCCTCAGCGCTGATACCGGCTCCGGTCCCTTCCCGCTGGAACGGTGAAAAAAAGGGAAAAAAAGACAAAACCCAAAGGTCAAAGAACAACCAGGAACTTGTCGGGGTGGAAAGGGCAGCTGTGGGATGCCCCGGGGGCAGCTTAGCCATTCCCTGGCCTTTTCCAGCATTGCCTGGAGCCTAAATGCCATAATGCCGTTTATTGGGGAAACGCAGCGGCATCCGAACCCAAATCCCGGGGAGATTTCCGAGTGCAAAGAGGCCACGTAAGATATTTTTAATTTTCATTTTTTTGTGTGTGCCGCAGCCTGTTTGGCTGAGTGGCGTTGCCACGATTTTGGGAAGCTGCTGCTGCAGGCAGGGACAACGGGAGGCAGCGGCAGGGCCGGGAAAGGCTCCCGTCCTTCCCGCGGCCCCACGGATCCATCCGGGAATGGGCACCCGGCAGCAGGGATTTCAGGCAGCAGGGAAACATTTTTCCCTTCTGTTTCGTGGCTTTGGGAAAATAATTTTTAAAAAAATCTGTTTTAATTACCTGGAGGGAAATAATCGCAGTGTGCCGAGGGATGGGATACGGGGTGGGATACACCCAGGTTTGGGACTGGAGGAGTGGGACAGCCAGTTTGGCTGTGCCAAAAACAGGGTATTATTACTATTATTGTTATTACTATTGTCAATTAAATCGTCGGTGATAAACCCTGCATGGAATCAAATTTCCATGGAAAACCAGCCTGCTTTATCCATGACAGATATCCCGGTGTGACACAGGTGTGTTCTCACCTGGGGCCCCACACCTGAACCCACTCTTTGAGGGGTTTTATCATTTTTTCACGGGTTTAACAAGTCCCAGATGGGGCTGCAGGTCATGGCCGTGCCTGGCCCTATTTCCCAGCCCCTTTTCCCCCTGGAAAAGGCAGTTCTGCCCTTTGGGCTGTGCCAGATCTGGGTCCCCCAGCCGGGGAGCAACACCTGGAGCAGCCCAGGGAAGGTGAGAAGCGCTCAGGTCCTGCCCAGCATCAGGAAATGCCTTGGGATATGGAGTGGGGATGGTGCAGGTGTTTAACCCCTTCCCAGCCACTCTCCTACCGAGGGGCTGCCTTAATTTGGGATAAGACTGGGGCAACAGGCTGGGAAGAGCAGAATCAGAGGGACTGGGGGAAGAAAACACAGCAAATCCAGGAGTTCCAGAAGTGGGATCAGGGTGGAGAAGGTGCAGGGAGGGCTCCGAAGGGAATGTGGGATGGTCTGAGCAAGAGGAGCCGCCTGGGGGGTTTGGGTGTGATGGGGACACCGGAGTGTGACATCGAGCTGGGCGTGCGGTGGGGGATCTGGGCAGGGTGGGTGCTCTGGGATCAGCAGGGATCCCAGGCCCCGTGGGTGCTCTGGGATCAGCAGGGACCCCAGACTCTGTGGGTGCTCTGGGATCAGCAGGGATCCCGGGCCCCGTGGGTGCTGTGGGATCAGCAGGGATCCCAGACTCTGTGGGTGCTGTGGGATCAGCAGGGATCCCAGGCAGGGTGGGTGCTGTGGGATCAGCAGGGATCCCAGGCCCCGTGGGTGCTCTGGGATCAGCAGGGATCCCAGGCCCTGTGGGTGCTGTGGGATCAGCAGGGATCCCAGGCCCTGTGGGTGCTCTGGGATCAGCAGGGATCCCAGGCCCCGTGGGTGCTCTGGGATCAGCAGGGATCCCAGGCCCGGTGGGTGCTCTGGGATCAGCAGGGATCCCAGGCAGGGTGGGTGCTCTGGGATCAGCAGGGATCCCAGGCCCCGTGGGTGCTCTGGGATCAGCAGGGATCCCGGGCCCGTGGGTGCTGTGGGATCAGCAGGGATCCCGGGCCCTGTGGGTGCTCTGGGATCAGCAGGGATCCCAGGCCCCGTGGGTGCTCTGGGGTTGCTGTGCCAGGCTGGCATCTGAGATGTGTGCTGGGAATGGGACGAGCATTGGGAATGGGGGCACCGTGCAGTGTCCTGTGGGGTTGGGCACGGCCTCGCCGTGCCCAGCGCTGGTGGCACCAGCTCACTTCACCTCCCACAGGAGCTCCCTGGGCTGGGAAGGCACTTCCCTGGATTCCCCTGGCACCCTGGAGCCCAGAATTCCCAGCAGAGCCGCTCCACCCCCGGCAGCTCGCGGGGCAAACCCCACTTGGGGTCTCACACCTGCATTCCCAAAGCAGAGGCCTCTCCCTGGCTCCTGCCAGAGGGAAGTTTGAGGTGGTGATGGAGTCTCCGCACATCCCAGTGTCCCTTCTGGGCCATGGGGTGGCTTTGGAGTCACCGTGTGTCCCAGTGTCCCCCCGCAGCTTTGGGATTTTTATGGAGTCTCCATATATCCCAGCATCCCCTCCTGGCTTTGGGGTGACTATGGGATCCCTGGACATCCCAGTGTCCCCTCCTGGCTTTGGGGTGACTATGGGATCCCTGGACATCCCAGTGTCCCCTCCTGGCTTTGGGGTGACTATGGGATCCCTGGACATCCCAGTGTCCCCTCCTGGCTTTGGGGTGACTATGGGATCCCTGGGCATCCCGGTGTCCCCTCCTGGAGCTGTCCTTGGCCAGGGGCTCGGGGCCAGCTGGGAATCGGAGGAGCTCTGTAATTAATAATTAATAATTAACAATTAACGGAGCGAATGCCTGGGAATCACAGGAGGAGAAAGATGCCCAGATAGAGCAGGAGAGTGCAGAGCCCAGGGCTGGCAGTTGTCCCCCCGCCCCGAGAACTGTCCCCAAAAACAAACCACAAAAGTTTTGGGGTGTTTTCAGGAGGAAAGTCCCCGCAGGGACAGCAGGAGCAGGCGGACGTGCAGTGCTGGCACTGGGGGTGGTGGCACTCCGGGTGACACCCTGTGACAGCGGGGCTGGTCCCTCTGTCCCCTCGCAGACCCACCCCAGTGCTCTCAGCCTGGGGCAGCTCCACACGCAGCCACCGCATTTTAATTGTCCCCGGCGTGGCGATGCCAATGTCACCTTGGGGCCAGGGCTGATTCTCCGGGTGCCATCGGCATTCCCGCGGCACGGTGGGACATCCCGGTGGCCGTGGTGGCCCTCAGGGCACCGCCCAGGCGGGAATGTGCAGGGAAACACGGAGGGGAGCTGTGTTCAGCGGCAGGGCAGGGATGCAGGAGCCATCCCGGCACCATCCCCATCCTGCGGCAGGAGCTCGGGGCGGGAGGTGACCCCGGGGGACAGAGCCAGCCCCGGGGGACAGAGCCAGCCCTGCGGGACAGAGCCAGCCCCGGGGGACAGAGCCAGCCCCGGGAGCGGCAGGGCGGGGACCTTGGGATGCACAAACAGCCGGCATGAGAACGGTTAATTGGGGAAGGGATGAAACCCCGGGCTCGGGGGTTTGAAGCAATTACTCCCGGAGTCGGGCTGAGGCGTCGGAGGGGGCGGCTTATCCCCAGCGCCCACCGCGAGCCTCTCACACTTTCCCCGTCGTGGCTGTGGCCCCTCGGAGCGAGGGATGCGGCATCGGAGGGCCAGGGAGCTCCTCCAGCCTGGAAACGTCCCCGTTCCCGCAGCCGGGAATGCCGGGGAGCCTCATCCCGCGGGAGCCGAACCGAGCCGGGCGGAGCCGCTGCCCGCCCTGCCCCGGCACGGCCGCGCTCGGGCAATTCCTTCCTTCGTGCCTCGGTTCCCCTTCCAGCATCTCGGGGTAAGGCCACTTCCCCGCTCCCAGAGGGCCGCGAGCTTAATTAAAGTTTGCAAAGTGCTCTGCGGCGCTTGAATGGAAGGCGCCAGCTCGGAATTGTTCCGGGAATGCCCCAGAGGTAGGAAAGGCACCGGGTTGTGTCCCGGGCGGGGTCAGGACACGTCCCGTGCCAGGAGCCGTTCCCGGAGCCGGGACAGCCGGAAAGGCAAGGGCTGCTGCTGGGCTGGCTGTGGTTCCGGGGAATGCTGGCCCGGGATGGGAATGCTGGCCCGGGATGGGAATGCTGGCCCGGGATGGGAATGCTGGCCCGGGATGGGAATGCTGGCCCGGGATGGGAATGCTGGCCCGGGATGGGAATGCTGGCCCGGGATGGGAATGCTGGCCCGGGATGGGAATGCTGGCCCGGGATGGGAATGCTGGCCCGGGATGGGAATGCTGGCCCGGGATGGGAATGCTGGCCCGGGATGGGAATGCTGGCCCGGGATGGGAATGCTGGCCCGGGATGGGAATGCTGGCCCGGGATGGGAATGCTGGTCCGGGATGGGAATGTTAGCCCGGGATGGGAATGCTGACCCCTGAACCGGGAATGCTGGCCCCCGGGATGGGAATGCTGGCCCCCGGGATGGGAATGCTGGCCCCCGGGATGGGAATGCTGGCCCCTGAACTGGGAATGCTGGCCCCTGAACTGGGAATGCTGGCCTGGGATGGGAATGCTGGCCCCCGGGCTGGGAATGCTGGCCTGTGTCGCACCGGGAAGGCTCCGGAGCAGGGAGCAGGCGGTGCCTGTGGTTGGTGCTGAAGGACAGGGGACAGCGGCCGACGATCCCGGGATCAGCTGCAGCCGAGCGGGGCCAGCGGCTGCAGGGTCCGGCACAGCTGCGGCGGGAGGCGGCTCAGCCTGGGCTGGGCCGGCAGCGGCGGCCGAGCAGCGGCACCTAGTGCTGCGGGCCCGGGAGCCAGGCAGCGTGCACAGCCCGCCTGGGGCACCCTCCTCATCCCGCCTGGGGCACCCTCCTCATCCCGCCTGGGGCACCCTCCTCATCCCGCCTGGGGCATCCTCCTCATCCCGCCTGGGGCATCCTCCTCATCCCGCCTGGGGCATCCTCCTCATCCCGC